>CM060637.1:7500-62500 GCA_030578275.1 Meda fulgida
AGGTCATATAAATGAAGTACCCATTGAAAAATTCAAACGGCCTAAATGGCAAGATAAGACAGCTGCTAATGCTAGCATGCAGAAGGCAGTCAGAGAATGAAAACAAGTGCATAAATATACAAAATACGCAAACAGTAAAGACAAAACATTTTATACATTACATTTCAATACAAAACAATGGTTTTAGAAAAAAATGGAATGGGCATAAAATATTCAATGGTACAGGGCCATAAAAGAGCAAAATGGCAAAGAGCGTAAAGGAAAGATGTATGGAAGACATTAAATCATAAACACACCAACAAAAAAAGCCTATAAATATTGCAAGGACAAGAGCAGTAGGAAATACAAAGTGGGGGGGGATACACAAACACAAAAGGGACATTGAGACAATGAACAGACAAACCAGTCTTAAATTGGATACATAAGGTGAAGGTATAAACACAAAAGCAGCCATGTACAAAAGCAGCAGTATTAAACAAATTAAAGTTATGACTAGTAGTCGACCGATATATCGCCAAGGCCAATATATTGGCATTTTTAAAATATCGGCAGATAAGTTTTTCTGATTGGCCGATATTTTGGAAGCAGGACTTTTATTTTGACGGGCGGTGCTGAGAACAGAACGGCATAATAATGATCACACAGCGCTCACTCACATTCTCCGTCTTCATTAGTTTGCCATCTCTGTCAGTCATATCTACAGAAGATCAGCTTCAGACGAGACGCCATCGAAAACACTTTAAATCCTTCATTTTAAAATATGCTGATATATCCAGTTGCCCACGGTGTCATATTCATATTGTTTTCACTGTGTGCTGTATGCAAAATTAGCATTACCTTGTCAAAAGTCAAAGTAAAAAAAGTCTTTATTAAAAAAAGAAAATTTGATTACCAGTGTGCATGAACTTTGGAAGCAGATTACTGAGTGCCCTCTTACTGTAACGTAGCTGAGGAAAGCAGGCAAAGACGAGGATCTAAATGCAGGGTGATTTATTAAAGTAACACATAAAACAGATAACATAGAACTCGAGGAACAAAGAAACAAAACCAGGGGATCACAGAGGCAACCATTACACGTACAACAACTGACCAAGTAACAAGTGAAAGACAAGGGCTCTAAATGAGGAGCTCTTTTCCAAAACGCGATAAACGCCATTTAAAAAAAAATGAGTTTGTCATGTCATTTTGCTGTGTTCTGAACCTATTCACTGCTCCATCAATGTTTCATGCCAAATCGCTATATTTCCTTGTTTAAAATGTACTGCAAGATGCAGTTCTTTTCCAAACCGCGATAAGCGCCAAACCTATTTTTAGCCTAAACGCGATATATCCTCTCTCGACCAATCAGAATTCAGTGAGCGTTCTACGCAATCCAACATCGGCGCGCTGAACAGAGGTTTGTTTATGTTCATTCATTCCTCAAAACGAGTGCTTTCAACGGTGATAACACTTTTGATGGCCTTGATGAACCAGTGAGACCTACACCTGGGGTAGATGCTGCGGCCAAAGATTTCGGTTTATAATTTCTGCCAAAAATGGCATTCGACAATCAAGGAGCAAAAGTCGATTATCGTTTGAAAATCAATTTTTATTTGATTTTTATTAATCAACTGTTTTCTGTGTGTCAGTGTCTGCAAAGATGAAATTGACGATCAGCATCTCTGTAGTGAACGCGCCTAGAGAGAAATGCATGTATTGGATTACATAATCAGAGAGTATGCTATTTATTTTCGTTTTTAATTGTTTTGTTTAAAGACATTTCAAGCTTTCTATATAGATATATTTCTCATGACTCTGATAGGCATATACTGAGTTTCGGTTAATTTATGATGAGATGCGCTCCATTTCACATGCAATGCAAGTGACCACGCCGGCACCTCCATGTCATGATTATATTGTCTATTTGCTTCTTTATTAAATACAGGCAATTGGTTGATGAAAAAAATATTAAAATTAAGATACAATTTATACAAAACGAAATTCACTTTAAAGAAAAGCTTTCTACAAAACAAAACTTAAGTGGCCAAAATCATCCATTTTTGGATTTTTCTTTTGTGGATTTATAGCGTTTTGAAAAAAAATTTACTTTGAATTTATCATCAACAATATTGTTGTTTGATTTAATAATCATTGTTCAACATGTTCAGACTGAGGGGAAAAAACATTTTAACAGGCTAAATTGAATATTCACAAAATGTGTGGGTGTAGGTAAAAAAAAAATAATGTTCCTGAAAACTATTGAAATGGATTTATCGAGTTTTGGAAAAGAGCTCCTCAAATACACAGGGACAAACAAGCTTAACTAAGTAATGAGGAAACAAGATACACCTGGGAACAATCATGAACTAATCAACAGGAAAAACTACAAAAGACTACAAACACATGGCACAAAACAGGAAATAATAAAAGTCCACACAAGACAAGGTGAACACAAGACAGGAATCATGACAGTTACAGTGTTTACTTCCTTTTTTTCACATATTTGTATATTTTTAAACAATTAATTTATTTGTGAAAAATTTGCTGGCAACTTAGATGGCAACTACTTGAATCTGCAATCCTAAGTATATATTTTTTCTAATTTGTTTCCAATTTATTAAATATTGATTAATCGGTCGACCACTAGTTATTACAGTCAATAAATGATTTGCTCGTAAATGCCTGTTGAATGGTTCAACATTAAGAACAAATAAGATCTTAATTAAATGTTGTATTTTAAGCCTAAACACTTATCAAATATTTGAACAAGTCCATATACACCTGTTTGGTAAACAAATACAGTCTTTATTTGAAATGTTCCAGATTCGAATCACTAATTATGAAGAGCTGTGGAATAAACACCATTCAAGCTTTGTGTGTGATGTAGCTGAATGTTACTCACTCTTTTCCAGTGACTGATGTTCACCCGTCACTACAGTTGTGGCGCCCCATCAATCTGAAATCTGACTCACTTGAGTGCAGACGGCTTTCAAATCCCTAAACAACTCCTGAAAACACATGCAGTACCCATTCCAACCAAGGTTGTGTCAGGATCTCACTGGAACAACATTATCAAATTAAGTAAATTCATTAAAGCACTGTAAACATAGGGTATATTTAGAACACAGGCGTTTAAATTTCACAGGTCATGTTGTAAATGGATCTTTGGACATAAAAGGACCACAAGCGATTCAATCTCAGTGACAGAGATCACATCAGAGCCCTTTAGATTTCAGACCTACAGAGAGAACACGACTGTTAACACGATACGCCAAAGAAATAAAAAACTACAATAATAATAATAATTCCAAAATCTATGTGAAAGCGGAAAAAGCGAAAGATACTAAAACTCTTAAAGACTGGTAAAACACTGGTATAGGCCAGCTGCTAAAGCTGTAGAATACCCATTACACATTAAATCTCAATCTGCATAACCTATTTGAAGTGTTTATTAGAGCAGTACACAAAAGGATTTTAACAAATGTGATAAAAAAGAATCACAATTCAAGCACGACATTACAATAATCAGAGGATCAAAGATGCCATAATGAACAGATTTCTCTTCTAGTTTTAAAGACTTTTTCCTTTGATAAGATTCCAAGGACTTAAACTGGTTGATGTATTTAAATGAACACATTTTTTTTTTTTTAATTTAACAGAAATTAAATTTATGATAGCCCCTTTAGACCTGTTCAGTACACAAAGACAGTCCTTATTAGAAATGTTTCAGATTCAAATCAGTAAATCTGAAGAGCTGTGGGATAAACACCATACGAGCTCTGTGTGGGACGGAGCTGAATGTTGCTCACTCTTTTCCAGTGACAATGAAAAAGCAATTAACTAATTCCTCATATTCACACATCGTTTGTGTATAAAACAAGCCACAATTACACTATAGAAACGCAAGAACAGAAAAATACACAATCACAATATATGCCAAACCTGGACAGTTCCTATCCTCAGACAGTTTGTCTTCAGTCTCTTGACACAGCTCCTCACTTCCATGCCAAACTCTTGATTGGGTCATTACATTTTAGCTCAATATGAACTTTCTACATTTTTATGAAAATACAAATATACAGAAAGGGTACAGACCTACAAGATGAATTAAGTACAAGTGAAAAATAAACAACATTAAAATAAATGTCTTACCCTCACTTCAGTTGGTCCTCAACTCTCCAACCTACAGCACAGACTGACAGTCCTGTGCAGGATCAGCCTGTGGGCTTTCATACTTATGGCCACAACCACTGACAGGAAGACTAACAACCAGGAATAGAATTCAACAAACAACCAAATCTCAATATAATACACTTTCTGTACATGCCCTAATCCACAAATTATCATTTCACAGCCATGAAAACATACTGTATTTCATCAATGAAAAACTAAAAAAATATTTAAAAAAAAAACTAAAAAAAAAACATTCCCCTTCATCTTCTACACTTGGTTTCTCCCAACTTCCAAGATGCACCACAGCATAGATATAAAAGTTAATTCCAGAAGCTGTTCTGGTTTTCCAACTGGTTCTAGCAAGCTGTCATACTGGGCGGTTTTCTGTTCATTTGGCATGTTTTAATTAAATTCAAAATTAAAAGTAAAACATGCTAAATAAGTTCATCTGACTGTACAAAGGATATACTATTGTGTTCAAGTTGAAATTTGGAAAGATCCATAACCTGATTAAAAAGGTTGGGACATTTATATCTACTACTTTTATCTTTTCCTTCAGTCAGGCTGATGTGCCGATGTCTCCAGATCTTCTGCCATGTGCTTTCTTTGCCAGGATTCATATGAAAGGTAGTTTGAAACTTACAATTTTAAATAAATTGATGTTTGATAATGTATCAGTCAAAGTCCATAATGTGTTTTGCATGAACTATAACACAGAAAACATTAATTATATCTTGTTGAGCTGCTGAGATTTGGATTATTAATCATTCAAACCCCCTTCTATATCCTGGTCTTTTGCTATGAGCTAATCAATGTTCTGTGGTCCTATGACCTTACAACAACAGTGGGGTAGTTTTTGTTATTCACAGCATTCAAGCACTTCACATGTGATGCTTGTGTCAAAAAACTGTTGCACGACGCTAGATCTGTGTCTGTCAAGAAGAGATGCTTAAATGAGAACACTAGTGTACTATTTATGAGGGCTATATCTTTAACACCAAGCATATCTGCTGACTCTGTTGATTTTCTCCTTGATTCTTTCAACTCAAAAGTTAAGAGTGTAATTGATGAAGTTATAAAAAGTTATAAAAATCTGGGTGAGGAGAAACATTCGTTTGGCTCAGCGACATCACCACACACTAATGATGGCGGCCCAACTCGTTTTTACAGTCTGCGTCATTCAGGAACTATCTCGCGACGCGTTTCGGCCTTCCAACGGCTCTCATCAGGCATCACCGCTCTCCACCGAACCTATGGCACTGTCTTGGCCTTCGTTGATGGAGGCCTTTTACTGAATTTAAGCGTCCTATCCGCCCATCACAACCACCCTGGCGTGGTTTTTCTTTCAGAAAATGCCGCCTGTGCAAATGCCATCGTGGTTATTAACACAGTATTTACTGTGTTCGCAGAGAAGATCAAAAACCTGCCGCCAGAGCAGAAGCAAAGGGAGACAATCCTAAAAAACAACAGCTACAACCTCGGTAGGATGAACATACTGAAAGAGGACCAACCCTTTGTGCTCAAACTGTTGACGGAGGCAATCAGTGAAGTAGACACGAATCCAGAACAGTCACTCATTGTCACTCTGACAAAGTTTGGACAGAAGGACCACGAGCCCCTCAACCTGGCTGAAATGATTGACCTCCGATCAATTGAAGCTGTATCTGTACACGCAGCCTGCACCATCCGTCCTGTTGACTTCAGGATGGAGTTGATGTGGTCAAGGCATGGACTGCAACAGGTGGTTGGACACAGGGGCTCCTTGTTCACTGCGTATGGGATACCGGAGGCAAGTAATTACCAGTCAAACATAGACCAGCATCGACATACCATTGACAACAACCTAAAAATGGTATTCAGTGGGATGGAACCGACGACTGAATTGAACTTTGTACAACTCTATTCGACAAGTCCACACTGCCATGCTGGAAAAGTTGGCAAACATCCAGTCAGTCGGATAATAACCACTTGCGGTCTCCATAACCCACAACATAGCGAATCCTTGCTGAAGCAGGCGAAGGAATATGTGGACAGCATGCGGGACCTTGCTGAAAAAACTAATTGCTGCGTGTATGCAAGGATGGAGGCGGTGTTCCTGCTAAGGGATAACTTTCCGGAAGTGTTGGAAGCATGTCATTTCTATGACGAGGCAGACATATTCAACCTTTTGGAGGACTATCCGATGGTACTTGTCTTCAAGGACAATCCCAAAAAATTGGGACTGCGGCATGTGATCAACCCTGTCACAGAATTCCTCACACAAAGCCTGTACAATCTATTGGCTGAATGCAAAGGACAGGGAGGTTACACAAACAGTTGAACTGCCTTCCAGCTCGAGTTAGCTCTAGAAGAGATTTTCTTTGGGAAGCCTAACTGCAGAACTTCAGTGCAGTTCTCTGTTAGTTTAGGAACAAATGGCACTAACCCTAACAGCGTCACAAAAAGAAGAGGCTTTCTGGGATTGTCTCCGGCGGGGAGTGCAAGCGTGGGAGAAGATCCACCACCACTCAGCACATGGTTCAAAGACCAACTGCAACAGATGCGAGTGATGAGGATCTTCCCAATTACAGATTCCCTGAAGGCCCCACCAGTCGTCGTTGGAGAATCACTCGTGCAAACACTTCTGAGTGACTTGCACGAACGAAATAATCAAATCCTAACCCATTCTCTTAAAGACAAGACCCCACCTTTGTTTGGGAAGTTGATCGGGTGCAGGACAGTAAAAGACTTCAGCAAAGACCTGGTGGAGAGGGATGCTTTTAAGTACCCGCACACATTTAAAAGGGCTCTCCAACTTGCTGAGGCAGCAGGTCAGGACGTCAAGGTGTGCCTGCAGCTGGCCCTTTCTGCTTTTAAGTTCTTTCCAGCTATTGTCTTCTGGGATGAAAACCGACATCCAAAGGCAAAGTGGAATAAAAAAGATTACATCGAGCTGTATGCTGAAAATGAGACGCCAACATCTGAAGCCCTGGCAGCAAGCCTAATGGGAGACATATGTGCAGGCATGGAGAGAGCCAATCTGACCTATGCCAAAAACTTGCAGCCATACAAGGAGAGGGGCATGCCATGGCTACATCCATGCCTGGAACGACTTCCCAAGAACCTAACAAAAGATCAGAA
The DNA here is from genome assembly GCA_030578275.1 of Meda fulgida. Lineage (NCBI taxonomy): Eukaryota > Metazoa > Chordata > Actinopteri > Cypriniformes > Leuciscidae > Meda > Meda fulgida. Next base: position 14,773 of record CM060637.1, read on the forward strand.
AATCTCCATCCTGACTTTTGTAAGTTCAATAGCACTTATTCAAAATGGGGATTTTGTGCTATTTACATCACTTGGGTCCCTCATGAGCCAGCTCCAAATGAGCCAGCAGCAGCTGCAGCAGGCACACGTGCTATCTCCGCTCATTCTACTGCACTCTCCACGTGTGAACAGGCTACATGAATCGGTCCCGTACAAGGTGCCCAAAGTTCAGGACAATCCTAAGAAACGTCCACCAACGGTTCAAAACCCCACCAAACCCCAAGAACCAGAAGAACAAGAAAATCCAACAGAAGAAGAGGAAGAACAACTAGTTGAAAGGGTGGAGACCCTTACTGTTCCAGCACACATCCTTGGGAGGTGGACGCCTGAAGAGGTGGAAATCGTCATGGCTCACCCCGAATTAAGCCATGCTGAGGCTTACAGAGCATATCTCACCACATGTAGACAAACGGCCCGCCCGGTGAGAACCTTCCAAGCTTTTAAGAAGAAGAGACAAAGACAACAATAGGTAATTTTTTTTGGTTACACTTTATTTAAGATAATTTAATTCAAGCAAAAAGCAATGTATTTTTTTACTTATACACAAATTCCCTTGTTTTTCAGAATCATGAACCACCTGGTAATTGGATGAGCACTAATCTCCAGAGAAAGTTTTTTTTGTTCCTGTTTGAAGTTCAACAATTTTTTGGATCAACATTTTACTATTTTATTTTTGTTCAATAAAGTTACTAAATTTTTCTAATAAAGCACAAGCACTTAATATTACTTTATTTTTTGAATTTTTTTTATTCTGTTCAATAAATAATGTTACTTGTTCATAACTCTTGTGTGATGTGAAATTATTTTCAATACACCCACAAAAAACACAAGTCCCACCCAAACAAAATACACAAATCCCACCAAAAAAATTAAAGGTCCAACCCAACCAAATAAAATACAATTCCCTCCCACAACAAAACAAATCCTAAACACCCAAAAAAAAACATACAAATAATAAAAATCACACCCAAAAAAAAACAATTCCCACCAAAAAAAAAAAGAGTCCCACAAAAATTTCCCACCCACATAAAAAAACAAATCCTAACCACCCCCAAAAAAACATACAAATAATAAAAATCACACCCAAAAAAAAAACAATTCCCACCAAAAAAAAAAAGTCCCACAAAAATTTCCCACCCACCTAAAAAAAAACAACAATAACAAAAGTCAGACAGTTGCAACAGCAACAAAAAAAGTCCAAGCTCCAAAAAACAAAAGTCCCACCCAAAATAAAACACAAGTCCTACCCAAAATAAAACACAAGTCCCACCTCCAAAAAACGCAAGTCCCACCACCCAAAAACAAAAGTCCCACCTCCAAAAAACACAAGAACCACCCAAAATAAAACAAGTCCCACCACCCAAAAACAAAAGTTCCACCTCCAAAAAACACAAGCCCAACCCAAAATAAAAAACAAGTCCCACCTCCAAAAAACAAGTCCCACCCCAAAAAACACAAGTCCCACCTAAAATAAAACACAAGTCCCACCCAAAATAAAACACAAGTCCCACCCAAAATGAAACACAAGTCCCACCCAAAATAAAACACAAGTCCCACCCAAAATAAAACACAAGTCCCACCCCAAAAAACACAAGTCCCACCCCAAAAAACACAAGTCCCACCCCAAAAAACACAAGTCCCACCCAAAATGAAACAAGTCCCACCCAAAATGAAACACAAGTCCCACCCCAAAAAACACAAGTCCCACCCCAAAAACCCAAGTCCCACCCCAAAAAACACAAGTCCCACCCAAAATGAAACAAGTCCCACCCAAAATGAAACACAAGTCCCACCCAAAATGAAACAAGTCCCACCCAAAATAAAACACAAGTCCCACCCAAAATAAAACACAAGTCCCACCCAAAATTAAACACAAGTCCCACCCAAAATGAAACACAAGTCCCACCCAAAATGAAACACAAGTCCCACCCAAAATGAAACAAGTCCCACCCAAAATAAAACACAAGTCCCACCTCCAAAAAACACAAGTCCCACCCCAAAAAACACAAGTCCCACCTCCAAAAAACACAAGTCCCACCCCAAAAAACACAAGTCCCACCCAAAATAAAACACACGTCCCACACAAAATGAAACACAAGTCCCACCCAAAATAAAACACAAGTCCCACCCAAAATAAAACACAAGTCCCACCAGAAAAAAAACACAAGTCCCACCCCAAAAAACACAAGTCCCACCCCAAAAAACACAAGTCCCACCCAAAATGAAACAAGTCCCACCCAAAATGAAACACAAGTCCCACCCCAAAAAACACAAGTCCCACCCCAAAAACCCAAGTCCCACCCCAAAAAACACAAGTCCCACCCAAAATGAAACAAGTCCCACGAAAAATGAAACACAAGTCCCACCCAAAATGAAACAAGTCCCACCCAAAATAAAACACAAGTCCCACCCAAAATAAAACACAAGTCCCACCCAAAATTAAACACAAGTCCCACCCAAAATTAAACACAAGTCCCACCCAAAATGAAACAAGTCCCACCCAAAATAAAACACAAGTCCCACCTCCAAAAAACACAAGTCCCACCCCAAAAAACACAAGTCCCACCTCCAAAAAACACAAGTCCCACCCCAAAAAACACAAGTCCCACCCAAAATAAAACACACGTCCCACACAAAATAAAACACACGTCCCACCCAGAATGAAACACAAGTCCCACCCAAAATAAAACTCAAGTCCCACCTCCAAAAAATACAAGTCCCACCCCAAAAAACACAAGTCACACCCCAAAAAACACAAGTCCCACCCAAAATAAAACAAGTCCCACCCAAAATAAAACCCAAGTCCCACCTCCAAAAAACACAAGTCCCACCTCCAAAAAACACAAGTCCCACCTCCAAAAAACACAAGTCCCACCCCAAAAAACACAAGTCCCACCCCAAAAAACACAAGTCCCACCCAAAATAAAACACAAGTCCCACCTCCAAAAAACACAAGCCCCACCCCAAAAACACAAGTCCCACCCAAAATAAAACAAGTCCCACCCAAAATATAACACAAGTCCCACCTCCAAAAAACACAAGTCCCACCCCAAAAAACACAAGTCCCACCCAAAATAAAACACAACTCCCACCCAAAATAAAACACAAGTCCCACCCAAAATGAAACACAAGTCCCACCCAAAATAAAACACAAGTCCCACCTACAAAAAACACAAGTCCCACCCCAAAAAACACAAGTCCCACCCCAAAAAACACAAGTCCCACCCAAAATAAAACACAAGTCCCACCCAAAATAAAACACAAGTCCCACCCAAAATAAAACACAAGTCCCACCTCCAAAAAACACAAGTCCCACCCCAAAAAACACAAGTCCCACCCAAAATAAAACACAAGTCCCACCTCCAAAAAACACAAGTCCCACCCCAAAAAACACAAGTCCCATCCAAAATAAAACACAAGTCCCACCCAAAATAAAACACAAGTCCCACCCAAAATGAAACACAAGTCCCACCCAAAATAAAACACAAGTCCCACCTCCAAAAAACACAAGTCCCACCCCAAAAAAACACAAGTCACACCCCAAAAAACACAAGTCCCACCCAAAATAAAACACAAGTCCCACCCAAAATAAAACACAAGTCCCACCCAAAATAAAACACAAGTCCCACCTCCAAAAAACACAAGTCCTACCCCAAAAAAAAACACAAGTCCCACCTCCAAAAAACACAAGTCCCACCCAAAATAAAACACAAGTCCCACCCAAAATGAAACACAAGTCCCACCCAAAATAAAACACAAGTCCCACCTCCAAAAAACAAAAGTCCCACCCCAAAAAACACAAGTCACACCCCAAAAAACACAAGTCCCACCCAAAATAAAACACAAGTCCCACCCAAAATAAAACACAAGTCCCACCCAAAATAAAACACAAGTCCCACCTCCAAAAAACACAAGTCCCACCTAAAATAAAACACAAGTCCCACCTCCAAAAACACAAGTCCCACCCAAAATAAAACACAAGTCCCACCCAAAATAAAACACAAGTCCCACCCCAAAAAACACAAGTCCCACCTAAAATAAAACACAAGTCCCACCTCCAAAAAACACAAGTCCCACCCCAAAAAACACAAGTCCCACCCAAAATAAAACACAAGTCCCACCTCCAAAAAACACAAGTCCCACCCCAAAAAACACAAGTCCCACCCAAAATAAAACAAGTCCCACCCAAAATAAAACAAAAGTCCCACCCAAAATAAAACAAATGTCCCACCTCCAAAAAACACAAGTCCCACCCAAAATAAAACACAAGTCCCACCCAAAATAAAACACAAGTCCCACCTCCAAAAAACACAAGTCCCACCCCAAAAAACACAAGTCCCACCCAAAATAAAACACAAGTCCCACCTCCAAAAAACACAAGTCCCACCCCAAAAAACACAAGTCCCACCCCAAAAACACAAGTCCCACCTAAAATAAAACACAAGTCCCACCTCCAAAAAACACAAGTCCCACCCCAAAAAACACAAGTCCCACCCAAAATAAAACAAGTCCCACCTCCAAAAAACACAAGTCCCACCCCAAAAAACACAAGTCCCACCCCAAAAAACACAAGTCCCACCCAAAATAAAACACAAGTCCCACCTCCAAAAAACACAAGTCCCACCCAAAAAACACAAGTCCCACCCAAAATAAAACAAGTCCCACCCAAAATAAAACACAAGTCCCACCCAAAATAAAACACAAGTCCCACCCAAAATAAAACACGAGTCCCACCTCCAAAAAACACAAGTCCCACCCCAAAAAACACAAGTCCCACCCAAAATAAAACACAAGTCCCACCCAAAATAAAACACAAGTCCCACCCAAAATAAAACACAAGTCCCACCCCAAAAAACACAAGTCCCACCCCAAAAAACACAAGACCCACCCAAAATAAAACACAAGTCCCACCCAAAATAAAACACAAGTCCCACCCAAAATAAAACACAAGTCCCACCTCCAAAAAACACAAGTCCCACCCCAAAAAACACAAGTTCCACCCAAAATAAAACACAAGTCCCACCTCCAAAAAACACAAGTCCCACCCCAAAAAACACAAGTCCCACCCCAAAAAACACAAGTCCCACCCAAAATAAAACACAAGTCCCACCCAAAATAAAACACAAGTCCCACCTCCAAAAAACACAAGTCCCACCTCCAAAAAACACAAGTCCCACCCCAAAAAACACAAGTCCCACCCAAAATAAAACACAAGTCCCACCCAAAATAAAACACAAGTCCCACCCAAAATGAAACACAAGTCCCACCCAAAATAAAACACAAGTCCCACCTCCAAAAAACACAAGTCCCACCCCAAAAAACACAAGTCACACCCCAAAAAACACAAGTCCCACCCAAAATAAAACACAAGTCCCACCCAAAATAAAACACAAGTCCCACCTCCAAAAAACACAAGTCCTACCCCAAAAAAAAACACAAGTCCCACCTCCAAAAAACACAAGTCCCACCCAAAATAAAACACAAGTCCCACCCCAAAAACACAAGTCCCACCTAAAATAAAACACAAGTCCCACCTCCAAAAAACACAAGTCCCACCCCAAAAAACACAAATCCCACCCAAAATAAAACAAGTCCCACCTCCAAAAAACACAAGTCCCACCCCAAAAAACACAAGTCCCACCCCAAAAAACACAAGTCCCACCCAAAATAAAACACAAGTCCCACCTCCAAAAAACACAAGTCCCACCCAAAAAACACAAGTCCCACCCAAAATAAAACAAGTCCCACCCAAAATAAAACACAAGTCCCACCCAAAATAAAACACAAGTCCCACCCAAAATAAAACACAAGTCCCACCTCCAAAAAACACAAGTCCCACCCCAAAAAACACAAGTCCCACCCAAAATAAAACACAAGTCCCACCCAAAATAAAACACAAGTCCCACCTCCAAAAAACACAAGTCCCACCCCAAAAAACACAAGTCCCACCCCAAAAAACACAAGACCCACCCAAAATAAAACACAAGTCCCACCCAAAATAAAACACAAGTCCCACCCAAAATAAAACACAAGTCCCACCTCCAAAAAACACAAGTCCCACCCCAAAAAACACAAGTTCCACCCAAAATAAAACACAAGTCCCACCTCCAAAAAACACAAGTCCCACCCCAAAAAACACAAGTCCCACCCCAAAAAACACAAGTCCCACCCAAAATAAAACACAAGTCCCACCCAAAATAAAACACAAGTCCCACCTCCAAAAAACACAAGTCCCACCCCAAAAAACACAAGTCCCACCCAAAATAAAACACAAGTCCCACCTCCAAAAAACACAAGTCCCACCCCAAAAAACACAAGTCCCACCCAAAATAAAACACAAGTCCCACCCAAAATGAAACACAAGTCCCACCCAAAATAAAACACAAGTCCCACCTCCAAAAAACACAAGTCACACCCCAAAAAACACAAGTCACACCCCAAAAAACACAAGTCCCACCCAAAATAAAACACAAGTCCCACCCAAAATAAAACACAAGTCCCACCCAAAATAAAACACAAGTCCCACCTCCAAAAAACACAAGTCCTACCCCAAAAAAAAACACAAGTCCCACCTCCAAAAAACACAAGTCCCACCCAAAATAAAACACAAGTCCCACCCAAAATGAAACACAAGTCCCACCTCCAAAAAACACAAGTCCCACCCCAAAAAACACAAGTCCCACCCAAAATAAAACAAGTCCCACCCAAAATAAAACAAAAGTCCCACCCAAAATATAACACATGTCCCACCTCCAAAAAACACAAGTCCCACCCAAAATAAAACACAAGTCCCACCCAAAATAAAACACAAGTCCCACCTCCAAAAAACACAAGTCCCACCCCAAAAAACACAAGTCCCACCCAAAATAAAACACAAGTCCCACCTCCAAAAAACACAAGTCCCACCCCAAAAAACACAAGTCCCACCCCAAAAACACAAGTCCCACCCAAAATAAAACACAAGTCCCACCCAAAATAAAACACAAGTCCCACCCAAAATAAAACACAAGTCCCACCTCCAAAAAACACAAGTCCCACCCCAAAAAACACAAGTACCACCCAAAATAAAACACAAGTCCCACCCAAAATAAAACACAAGTCCCACCTCCAAAAAACACAAGTCCCACCCAAAAAAACACAAGTCCCACCCCAAAAAACACAAGACCCACCCAAAATAAAACACAAGTCCCACCCAAAATAAAACACAAGTCCCACCCAAAATAAAACACAAGTCCCACCTCCAAAAAACACAAGTCCCACCCCAAAAAACACAAGTTCCACCCAAAATAAAACACAAGTCCCACCTCCAAAAAACACAAGTCCCACCCCAAAAAACACAAGTCCCACCCCAAAAAACACAAGTCCCACCCAAAATAAAACACAAGTCCCACCCAAAATAAAACACAAGTCCCACCTCCAAAAAACACAAGTCCCACCCCAAAAAACACAAGTCCCACCCAAAATAAAACACAAGTCCCACCTCCAAAAAACACAAGTCCCACCCCAAAAAACACAAGTCCCACCCAAAATAAAACACAAGTCCCACCCAAAATGAAACACAAGTCCCACCCAAAATAAAACACAAGTCCCACCTCCAAAAAACACAAGTCACACCCCAAAAAACACAAGTCACACCCCAAAAAACACAAGTCCCACCCAAAATAAAACACAAGTCCCACCCAAAATAAAACACAAGTCCCACCCAAAATAAAACACAAGTCCCACCTCCAAAAAACACAAGTCCTACCCCAAAAAAAAACACAAGTCCCACCTCCAAAAAACACAAGTCCCACCCAAAATAAAACACAAGTCCCACCCAAAATGAAACACAAGTCCCACCCAAAATAAAACACAAGTCCCACCTCCAAAAAACAAAAGTCCCACCCCAAAAAACACAAGTCACACCCCAAAAAACACAAGTCCCACCCAAAATAAAACACAAGTCCCACCCAAAATAAAACACAAGTCCCACCTCCAAAAAATACAAGTCCCACCCCAAAAAACAAAAGTCCCACCCCAAAAAACACAAGTCCCACCTAAAATAAAACACAAGTCCCACCTCCAAAAAACACAAGTCCCACCCCAAAAAACACAAGTCCCACCCAAAATAAAACACAAGTCCCACCTCCAAAAAACACAAGTCCCACCCCAAAAAACACAAGTCCCACCCAAAATAAAACAAGTCCCACCCAAAATAAAACAAAAGTCCCACCCAAAATATAACACATGTCCCACCTCCAAAAAACACAAGTCCCACCCAAAATAAAACACAAGTCCCACCCAAAATAAAACACAAGTCCCACCTCCAAAAAACACAAGTCCCACCCCAAAAAACACAAGTCCCACCCAAAATAAAACACAAGTCCCACCTCCAAAAAACACAAGTCCCACCCCAAAAAACACAAGTCCCACCCCAAAAACACAAGTCCCACCTAAAATAAAACACAAGTCCCACCTCCAAAAAACACAAGTCCCACCCCAAAAAACACAAGTCCCACCCAAAATAAAACAAGTCCCACCACCAAAAAACACAAGTCCCACCCCAAAAAACACAAGTCCCACCCCAAAAAACACAAGTCCCACCCAAAATAAAACACAAGTCCCACCTCCAAAAAACACAAGTCCCACCCAAAAAACACAAGTCCCACCCAAAATAAAACAAGTCCCACCCAAAATAAAACACAAGTCCCACCCAAAATAAAACACAAGTCCCACCCAAAATAAAACACAAGTCCCACCTCCAAAAAACACAAGTCCCACCCCAAAAAACACAAGTCCCACCCAAAATAAAACAAGTCCCACCACCAAAAAACACAAGTCCCACCCCAAAAAACACAAGTCCCACCCCAAAAAACACAAGTCCCACCCAAAATAAAACACAAGTCCCACCTCCAAAAAACACAAGTCCCACCCCAAAAAACACAAGTCCCACCCCAAAAACACAAGTCCCACCTAAAATAAAACACAAGTCCCACCTCCAAAAAACACAAGTCCCACCCCAAAAAACACAAGTCCCACCCAAAATAAAACAAGTCCCACCACCAAAAAACACAAGTCCCACCCCAAAAAACACAAGTCCCACCCCAAAAAACACAAGTCCCACCCAAAATAAAACACAAGTCCCACCCCAAAAAACACAAGTCCCACCCCAAAAAACACAAGTCCCACCCAAAATAAAACACAAGTCCCACCCAAAATAAAACACAAGTCCCACCTCCAAAAAACACAAGTCCCACCTCCAAAAAACACAAGTCCCACCCCAAAAAACACAAGTCCCACCTCCAAAAAACACAAGTCCCACCCCAAAAAACACAAGTCCCACCTCCAAAAAATACAAGTCCCACCCCAAAAAACACAAGTCACACCCCAAAAAACACAAGTCCCACCCAAAATAAAACAAGTCCCACCCAAAATAAAACACAAGTCCCACCTCCAAAAAACACAAGTCCCACCTCCAAAAAACACAAGTCCCACCACCAAAAAACACAAGTCCCACCCCAAAAAACACAAGTCCCACCCCAAAAAACACAAGTCCCACCCAAAATAAAACACAAGTCCCACCTCCAAAAAACACAAGCCCCACCCCAAAAACACAAGTCCCACCCAAAATAAAACAAGTCCCACCCAAAATATAACACAAGTCCCACCTCCAAAAAACACAAGTCCCACCCCAAAAAACACAAGTCCCACCCAAAATAAAACACAACTCCCACCCAAAATAAAACACAAGTCCCACCCAAAATGAAACACAAGTCCCACCCAAAATAAAACACAAGTCCCACCTACAAAAAACACAAGTCCCACCCCAAAAAACACAAGTCCCACCCCAAAAAACACAAGTCCCACCCAAAATAAAACACAAGTCCCACCCAAAATAAAACACAAGTCCCACCTCCAAAAAACACAAGTCCCACCTCCAAAAAAAACAATTCCCACCCCAAAAAACACAAGTCCCACCCAAAATAAAACACAAGTCCCACCCAAAATAAAACACAAGTCCCACCCAAAATGAAACACAAGTCCCACCCAAAATAAAACACAAGTCCCACCTCCAAAAAACACAAGTCCCACCCCAAAAAACACAAGTCACACCCCAAAAAACACAAGTCCCACCCAAAATAAAACACAAGTCCCACCCAAAATAAAACACAAGTCCCACCTCCAAAAAACACAAGTCCTACCCCAAAAAAAAACACAAGTCCCACCTCCAAAAAACACAAGTCCCACCCCAAAAAACACAAGTCCCACCCAAAATAAAACACAAGTCCCACCCAAAATGAAACACAAGTCCCACCCAAAATAAAACACAAGTCCCACCTCCAAAAAACACAAGTCCCACCCCAAAAAACACAAGTCACACCCCAAAAAACACAAGTCCCACCCAAAATAAAATACAAGTCCCACCCAAAATAAAACACAAGTCCCACCCAAAATAAAACACAAGTCCCACCTCAAAAAACACAAGTCCCACCCAAAATAAAACACAAGTCCCACCTCCAAAAAACACAAGTCCCACCCAAAAAACACAAGTCCCACCCAAAATAAAACAAGTCCCACCCAAAATAAAACACAAGTCCCACCCAAAATAAAACACAAGTCCCACCCAAAATAAAACACAAGTCCCACCTCCAAAAAACACAAGTCCCACCCCAAAAAACACAAGTCCCACCCAAAATAAAACACAAGTCCCACCCAAAATAAAACACAAGTCCCACCTCCAAAAAACACCAGTCCCACCCAAAAAACACAAGTCCCACCCAAAATAAAACAAGTCCCACCCAAAATAAAACACAAGTCCCACCCAAAATAAAACACAAGTCCCACCCAAAATAAAACACAAGTCCCACCTCCAAAAAACACAAGTCCCACCCCAAAAAACACAAGTCCCACCCAAAATAAAACACAAGTCCCACCCAAAATAAAACACAAGTCCCACCTCCAAAAAACACAAGTCCCACCCCAAAAAACACAAGTCCCACCCCAAAAAACACAAGACCCACCCAAAATAAAACACAATTCCCACCCAAAATAAAACACAAGTCCCACCCAAAATAAAACACAAGTCCCACCTCCAAAAAACACAAGTCCCACCCCAAAAAACACAAGTTCCACCCAAAATAAAACACAAGTCCCACCCAAAATAAAACACAAGTCCCACCCAAAATAAAACACAAGTCCCACCTCCAACAAACACAAGTCCCACCCCAAAAAACACAAGTCCCACCCCAAAAAACACAAGTCCCACCTAAAATAAAACACAAGTCCCACCTCCAAAAAACACAAGTCCCACCCCAAAAAACACAAGTCCCACCCAAAATAAAACACAAGTCCCACCTCCAAAAAACACAAGTCCCACCCCAAAAAACACAAGTCCCACCCAAAATAAAACAAGTCCCACCCAAAATAAAACAAAAGTCCCACCCAAAATAAAACACATGTCCCACCACCAAAAAACACAAGTCCCACCCAAAATAAAACACAAGTCCCACCCAAAATAAAACACAAGTCCCACCTCCAAAAAACACAAGTCCCACCCAAAATAAAACACAAGTCCCACCTCCAAAAAACACAAGTCCCACCCCAAAAAACACAAGTCCCACCCCAAAAACACAAGTCCCACCTAAAATAAAACACAAGTCCCACCTCCAAAAAACACAAGTCCCACCCCAAAAAACACAAGTCCCACCCAAAATAAAACAAGTCCCACCTCCAAAAAACACAAGTCCCACCCCAAAAAACACAAGTCCCACCCCAAAAAACACAAGTCCCACCCCAAAAAACACAAGTCCCACCCAAAATAAAACAAGTCCCACCCAAAATAAAACAAAAGTCCCACCCAAAATAAAACACATGTCCCACCTCCAAAAAACACAAGTCCCACCCAAAATAAAACACAAGTCCCACCCAAAATAAAACACAAGTCCCACCTCCAAAAAACACAAGTCCCACCCAAAATAAAACACAAGTCCCACCTCCAAAAAACACAAGTCCCACCCCAAAAAACACAAGTCCCACCCCAAAAACACAAGTCCCACCTAAAATAAAACACAAGTCCCACCTCCAAAAAACACAAGTCCCACCCCAAAAAACACAAGTCCCACCCAAAATAAAACACAAGTCCCACCCAAAATAAAACACAAGTCCCACCTCCAAAAAACACAAGTCCCACCCCAAAAAACACAAGTCCCACCCCAAAAAACACAAGACCCACCCAAAATAAAACACAAGTCCCACCCAAAATAAAACACAAGTCCCACCCAAAATAAAACACAAGTCCCACCTCCAAAAAACACAAGTCCCACCCCAAAAAACACAAGTTCCACCCAAAATAAAACACAAGTCCCACCTCCAAAAAACACAAGTCCCACCCCAAAAAACACAAGTTCCACCCAAAATAAAACACAAGTCCCACCCAAAATAAAACACAAGTCCCACCTCCAAAAAACACAAGTCCCACCCCAAAAAACACAAGTCCCACCCCAGCGGGGGTGACAACTTCGCAATTTGGTCTATAACCCTAACCCAATAACTATTGCTCCTGTGAAAGTCAAGAAGAAGAATGGCAGACAAAAAGCACCTTGGATAAACTCAACAGCAGTGCAAAATATGAAAAGACAATGCAGAAAAGCAGAGCGCATTTGGGAGAAAACAAAACTTGTAGTCCATTATAACATCTACAAAGACAGCATCCATGCCTTCAATAAAGGAACTACGCAAAGCTAGACAGACTTTCTTCTCAAATATTATAAACAGCAATATAAACAACACACACACTCTTTTTGCTACTGTAGAGAGACTGACAAACCCCCCAAGCCAGATTCCCAGTGAAATGCTCTCAGAGAGCAAGTGCAGTGAGTTTGCTTCTTTCTTCTCTGAGAAAATCAATAATATCAGAAAGGTGATCAGCTCATCCTTGAGTTGCGCTGGGGTCAGAGAGATCAGACAACAGCCTGATAAAGTAGTTACTATGTCTGATTTCAAAGAAATTGATGGCAAAATCAACCTGCGCCCTTGACGCACTTCCCACATCTTTCTTCAAAACTGTGTTACACAGCTTAAAAGCAGATCTCCTAGAAGTGGTAAATCCCTCCCTTCTCTCTAGGAGTTTTCTGAACTCCCTGAACACTGCAGTTGTCAAGCCCCTCCTGAAAAAGACCAATCTGGATAAGACCATATTAAACAACTATAGACCGATCTCAAATCTTCCTTTCATAGGCAAGCTGCACAAATTCTTAAGCTCGAATGGATACTTTGACAACTTTCAATCTGGTTTCCGACCGCATCACAGCACAGAGACAGCGCTCATAAAGATAATAAACGATATTTGCTTAAATACTGACACAAGCAAATTATCAGTTCTAGTACTACTCGACCTCAGTGCTGCATTTGACACTGTCGATTACAACATACTTCTTGACAGGCTGGAAAACTGGGTCGGGCTTTCTGGGATAGTCCTAAAACGGTTCAGGTCACTGGTTCAGGTTATTATGTGAGTATTGGAGATCATAAGTCTGAATGGACATCCATGACATGCGGAGTCCCTCAAGGCTCAATTCTTGCGCCACTCCTATTCAACCTGTACATGCTCCCAATGAGCCAAATAATGAAAAAGAACCAAATCTCTTACCACAGCTATGCAGACAACACACAGCTCTACTTAGCCCCATCGCCTAACGATTACAGCCCCATTGACTCCCTTTGCCAATGCATTGATGAAGTAAACAATTGGATGTGCCAAAACTTTCTTCAGTCTTTTATGTCTGATGCATTAATTTCTGATGCCTTTATGTCTGATGCCTTTTAGTCTGATGCCTTTATGTCTGATGCCTTTGTGTCTGATGCCTTTGTGTCTGATGCCTTTGTGTCTGATGCCTTTGTGTCTGATGCCTTTGTGTCTGATGCCTTTTAGTCTGATGCCTTTTAGTCTGATGCCTTTATGCCCGATGCCTTTATGCCTGATGCCTTTATGCCTGATGCCTTTATGTCTGATGCCTTTTTGTCTGATGCCTTTTTGTCTGATGCCTTTATGTCTGATGCTGTTTTGTCTGATGCCGTTTCGTACGAGACCTTTATGTCTGATGCCTTTATGTCAGAGAGTTCAGTGTTATTGATGCTTATTAACCCTAGCTTTAGAAAGTTTGGTTTCATTTTTTTTCTCCTGCTCCACAACCAGCTCACTTCTTCTCCTTCTCTTCAAACTGGTCTTAATTCTCTCTCCTAGGTATGCCTGAAGATCCGTGGTCCCCCGAGGGCTCCAGCCAGGACTCCAGAGTCCATTTCTCTCGCCAGCTCATTTTATTACGTCCTAACGCAATTCCAGTTACTACTCCATACACCCACGATTTTTGTCCTATGACCTTGCAATTCATTACTATCTGTTTTCCAACTGTCTTTATTTTTAAGACTTTATTTTTCTGCTCTTCATTCCTGCATGCAAACAAAGCTCCGTTCTGTAGCACTTTTGCGAATAATGTCTCACCTACCAGCTTTTTTAATTCATATGTCAATGCCAATGGATTAAGGCCTGCAATTCCTACCTCTCATTTAAAGTTCAATATTATCCTAAATTCACTTTTGATATTATTTTGTTCATCCCCACCTGTGTCCATCCTACCTCCATATCATCCTCCTCTTCACCCGTGTCTTCCATTCTTAGAGTCTCTGATCCATTCCCATGTCGATTTCCTCGAGATGTAGTATTCGTATTCTTTGAATTTTTTTAATTGGCCGCCATGTACCGCCGTGTCTACGTGGCAGGAGCTAGCCTTCATGAATTTCTTTACATGCTTTACACTTTAAGTTCTTGACGAAACAATGCTGTTTGTTTTTCCTTTTTCTTTCTCTCTTCTGTGCTGCTGCTCTAACAGGAGCTGATTGACTGATTGCTGACTCCTACTACCCATTTACTGATAGCCAACTAGCACTTCTCTCATGGGCTCCTCCAGGGAGGATACCAGTTATAAAAGCCATCAAAAAGGCAAGGAGAGGGAGAGAGACAGAGACATTTCTCTCTCCACTGCCACGTGGACCTTTTCTGCAGCCCCAGACTATTGTAGTGGTTATTTTGTGTTAACCAACTGACACCTAATGTTAAATGGTGAAAACACATGAAGTTTTATTAACTAAGTTCGGGAGGAGCACGTTCAGATAATTAACACGAGTGGACAGCAATCAGCAATCAATGATAAGAGGATACATATAGACTCAGCAGTCTTACCTCGATCCATTGACAGTTTTGCAGCATTTAGCATTGGCTTCCTTGCTCAGCAACTTGTAAACTATGTCTCCTACGAGCTCCTCTTCCGACGAAGAAATCACCAGGGATGTATCTTCTCACTCCGTCGATCCCACGGTCATCCCTCCTACGCCGGTCTGTGCACTTGAGCCCCCGGCCTCTCCTCGCGGCCGCACACCGGCCCGATCAGCCCGGCGCTCATCAAGACGCCATGACCAGTCTTCGCCGCCCCCGGCAAGACTTCCATCTTCTTCCCCAGCTTCCTCCTACCGCTCGGCCGTCCCGACGATCCCACCCATCGGGAAATGGACTGTAGCTGGATTGAGGCAAGCACTGGGTAACTCCGATCTACAAACTTCAAGGAAAATGAATAAAGCGGAGCTGTACGATTTGTATGTCTCCTTAAAGTCCACTCCTAAGACGACCCACAGGCAGAGCAAAGCCCGCAGGGCTCAAAATTCGCCTGCCCAGTCACCACCCTCGTCTCCCTGCACAGGACGCGGCTCGCTTCGCCCATCGAGCCACCGCAGCAACAGGCCCTCAGCGAGCCAGGGCCGCGCTCCAGTTTTCATCACGGCAGGTCCACTACCACCTTTTGACGAGGCCCAGCCCTCCACCTCTGCTTCCGCCGCCGCAGCACCACGTACAGCCGGGCCCAGCGGCCTCCCCGCAGCCGCTCAGTTCTATTCTCCTGCTGTACATACCCCTTTTCCTTTTCAGTGGCCTCCAGCTCCAGTTCCAGACACTAGCGCGAAGCTATCGCCGCTAGCATCACAGACCCAACAAGGTCAACAGTTCTACCCAACAGGTTATAACCCCGCCCACTTCCAGTGGCCTGCAGCACAAGCAACTCAAACAAGCGCGGGCCCGCCTCCGCTCGCAGCCCAAGCTCACACTGCTTTCTATCATCCCTCACTTCCTCCGACTAACTTTTTTTCTCAATTTACAACAGGCCATCCAATCAGAAGGGCACCGCTGACATTCGCAGCCCCGGATTATACCCTTCCCAGCTCTATCATACAAACTAAATCACCATATTCTCTTTTCACAGCCACTCCGATGCCCGTGCCGCCCAACGCAGTTGCTATGGAACCCCCACCAGTTTCTCAATCCATCCGCACTCAGATCCTCTCAGGTACGGATGTAGACCTCTCTTCTCTGTTGTCTCTCCTCCCTGCAGCCAAGTCAGACCGCCAAGTGGATTGCGGCGATTTTTCAGTTACGCTGAAAAACACAAACACGCACTCATCTCGCGTCCTTTCATTTCCCGAATTCACTATCGCTTTTTCACGTTTCACTGAAATCATCTGTTCAGCCTTCCCCCACAGGCGGCGCGAACTGAACGATTATCAAGCAATCATTGCCGAACTCGCGCTGTCCTATGGGGGCGGGCATTTCTACACGTACCACAAACTTTTTTCTGCAAAAAGTGCCGTGCGAGTCGCACAATGGAATCAGTGCACATACTGGGGTGCACTTGACTCGGATCTCCACAGCAGGGTATTTTTAGGTTGCAAAAACATTACCTGTGCAGTTTGCAGGTCAGTGGCGCACTCAACCGCATCGTGCCCACAGGTTAACCCATCCTCTCTTCCCTACGTGGGAACAAGCCACGCTAAATCCACTAGCTATGTGCCGCGTGCCGCAACCACCAGCGCAATACAGGACTCTGCTTTTGACGAAGGCAGGCAGCCTTGTAATCAATTCAACGCGGGCAGATGTCAAAGAGCATGCTGCCGGTTTATGCACATCTGCAGCTTTTGTGGCAGCGCCCATGCTCGCATCGTATGTCCAGTCTTCAAGTCTGTGAATAAAAAATCAAAAAATTATTTGGCGACTCCTGTGAATATTTCGCGTATGCACTTTGAACTAGCTCATCACCCGGATGCCGAATTTACCGATTATCTGCTGTCAGGCCTAAAAAATGGCTTTAAACCCGGCTTAGAATGTCCGCTTTCCCAAAACATCATATGTAATAATCTCCAATCCGCCCTTATAGAACCTGAAGTTGTAGACAAACTGATCAAAAAAGAAGTTGAGTCAGGCTTTATGATCGGTCCGTTCGACAATCCTCCATTTAATCTGTTTCGTATCAGCCCCATTGGAGTGGCTACAAGGAAGTTCTCGGATAAAAAACGCCTAATAATCGACCTGTCAGCCCCGCACAATTCTCCGTTCCCAAGCATTAACAGCTTGATCCCTCTCGATGAATTTTCACTCAAATACCACGACATAGATCAGGCTATTGACATGATCAAAATCGCAGGTCGGGGTGCTTGGCTTGCAAAAATCGACGTTACAGCTGCTTTCAAAGTAATGCCTATCCATCCAGGTTCATGGCACCTATTTGGAGTTCGCTGGCTCGGGAAATATTACTTCGCAGTACGTTAAACATTCGGATGCAAAAGCAGCCCTAAAATATTTGACATGCTATCAGAAGCCGTTTGCTGGATCTTGTCGAACAACTACGCTATTCCTTACCTCATTCACCTGCTAGACGATTTTCTAATAATCTCGCCTCCCGATGCTATTCCAGCTGCGCACATCCTCACGGTACAAAACGTTTTCTCTGAGCTAGGAATTCCTATAGCGCAGGAAAAAACCATGGGCCCTGCAACATCCATCGAATTCCTAGGAATTAATTTGGATTCAGACAAATTCCAAGCATCCCTCCCCAAAGAGAAAATCGACCGAATAATCCTCGTCTCTTCTACTTTCCTTGAAAAATCAAATTTTTCAAAACGCGAATTCCTGTCCCTGCTCGGACATCTAAACTTCGCAATACGCATCATCCCGCAGGGCCGCCCTTTCATCTCACATCTCCTCTTACTCGCGTCCTCTGTCCACTCGCTAGAAGACCGCATTTCCATAACTCAAGTATGTCGCGACGAACTTAGGCTATGGTTAACATTTCTAAAACAGTGGAACGACCTATCTTTTTTCTACAACAACCTTGTTTCATCCCCCACTGACATCCAATTGTTCACAGACGCCGCCCCCTCAATCGGGTTCGGGGGATTTTATCAAGGTTGTTGGTTCGCGGCTCCGTGGCCACCACAGCTCCAGGACATAACTCAATCCTCAGCTCTATTCGAGCTTTACCCTCTCGTAGTAGCAGCTTTCCTGTGGGGAAAAGAATGGGCCACTAGCAGCGTTTTAGTGCATTGCGACAATGACGCAACAGTGCATTGCATTAACAAAGGCCGTTCCCATTCACCTGCTCTAATGCCCCTCTTAAGGCGTCTCACTTGGATTTCAGCTTGCGACCAATTCATTATCACTGCTAAACACATCCCGGGGTCAAAAAACCAAATTGCTGACTCTCTGTCTCGTTTTCTGTTTCAGAAATTCAGGAGGCTGGCTCCAGAGGCGGATCAATTCCCAACTCCAGTTCCTCGCTATTCAGAACTAATATTCCCGTAACCCACCCGTTAAAACCCCTGTTTGACGCATCAGTCGACAGTATCCTCCAAGCAGTATCTCCTAGGACCCTTCAATCCTACGTTACTGCTTGGAGATGTTTTAAAACATTCCATGTCTCTTATAACTTGCCTTTCCCTGATTTTTCTCTTCTTTCAATCACCTCTTTTATCTCCTACCTTAATATCATTAAGGGCCTACAAGTCGGGTCCATCAAAGGTTATTTGAGCGGCATCCAGTTTTTCCATAAATTGATGTACGGTGCTCCTTCCGCAGAGATAAACAATTCACAAACCTCCCTCCTGATTAAAGGGATTCAAAGATCCCAGCCCACCCGCCCCGATGCCAGACAACCCATAACGCTAGACATTCTAACCAAATGTATTCACGCCCTCCGTACAGGCTACCAGCCCCTCAGTTCCGCTCGCACACTTGATGCTATGTTTATCCTAGCCTTCTTTGGTTTTCTTAGATGCTCGGAACTCGCCATCACTTCCAAATTCGACCCAAAAATCCACCCCACCATCTCAGACTTATCAGTAATTGACGACGAAACCATTTCATATTTGATTAAACAAAGTAAGACTGACCAAACCAAAAAAGGTCATTTTATCTACATCTTTAACCTCGCTTCGCAAATCCAACCATACCAGTCAATTCTGGCATATCTACAATGGAGAAGTTCCCAGGCTAAATCTCCTCTGGAACGCCTGTTTTTAGATGAATGTAAAAAACCTGTGACACGGTTTTGGTTCCAGAAACACCTCAAATCTGTTCTCCAACAGTCAGGCATTCCAGCAAAAAAATTTTCAAGTCACTCATTCCGCATCGGGGCAGCAACTTCAGCAGCCCAAAAAGGCCTTTCCCAACAGCAGATTCAAGCCCTTGGGAGATGGTCCTCCGATGCTTTCCAAAGCTATATCAGGGCCAACCGGTTCCACATTAAAAAAGCCCACCAAACCCTCATCGAGTGAGTAAAACCGTTACTTCTTACGTTTTCTCTTTCATCCAGCGAGCATTTGGTCTCACAGCGGATGCAGTGTGAGAAAATCTCCTGGACAAGCACTCATTTTTTCTCTATCAATTTCCTCTTTCTGTCCAGCGAGCATTGGTCTCACAGCGGACGGAGTGAGAACTTTCCCAGTAGAGCACTTACGTTTTCTCTTTCATCCAGCGAGCATTTGGTCTCACAGCGGATGCAGTGTGAGAAAATCTCCTGGGCAAGCACTCTTTTTTCCTCTTTCAATTTCCTCTTTCCGTCCAGCGAGCATTGGTCTCACAGCGGACGGAGTGAGAACCTTCCCAGTAGAGCACTTACGTTTTCTCTTTCATCCAGCGAGCATTTGGTCTCACAGCGGATGCAGTGTGAGAAAATCTCCTGGGCAAGCACTTATTTTTTCTCTTTCAATTTCCTCTTTCTGTCCAGCGAGCATTGGTCTCACAGCGGACGGAGTGAGAACTTTCCCAGTGGCGCACTTACGTTTTCTCTTTCATCCAGCGAGCATTTGGTCTCACAGCGGATGCAGTGTGAGAAAATCTCCTGGGCAAGCACTCATTTTTCCTCTTTCAATTTCCTCTTTCTGTCCAGCGAGCATTGGTCTCACAGCGGACGGAGTGAGAACTTTCCCAGTGGAGCACTTACGTTTTCTCTTTCATCCAGCGAGCATTTGGTCTCACAGCGGATGCAGTGTGAGAAAATCTCCTGGGCAAGCACTCATTTTTCCTCTTTCAATTTCCTCTTTCTGTCCAGTGAGCATTGGTCTCACAGCGGACGGAGTGAGAACTTTCCCAGTGGAGCACTTACGTTTTCTCTTTCATCCAGCGAGCATTTGGTCTCACAGTGGATGCAGTGTGAGAAAATCTCCTGGGCAAGCACTAATTTTTTCTCTTTCAATTTCCTCTTTCCATCCAGCGAGCATTGGTCTCACAGCGGACGGAGCGAGAACGTTCCCGGTAGAACACTCACGTTTTCTCTTTCATTTCAGCGAGCATTTGGTCTCACAGCGGATGCAGCGTGAAAACCTCCCGGACAAGTGTACTACAACCGCTCCTCATTCGCAGACCAACAGGGGCCGTCAGTCCAGGCAGTGAACCACCATCACGGGCCTCCCCGATCAAGCATCCAGGCCCCTTCTCGAGATGCCAGCCCGCCAATCTCGGCACTCATTTGGGGGTCTTTAGTCCGGCGGCTGTCCTCTGCTCTTTAGCCTATTGGGGGGAGTACTCTGGGTTCGGGCTGAATTCCGAGCTCGGAGCCCTCCCTCCGGACAGCACGCCAAATACGCATTAAATCTTACTCCCTCAGAATTATATGTAAGTGTGAACTCGTGAAATGAAGTTTTATTAACTAAGTTCGGGAGGAACACGTTCAGATAATTAACACGAGTGGACAGCAATCAGCAATCAATGATAAGAGGGTACATATAGACTCAGCAGTCTTACCTCGATCCATTGACAGTTTTGCAGCATCCCCCCTCCACCCCTTCTCCACACTCCTAGTTCTCCACACTCCTAGTTCTAAAAATCACTTACATACGGGGGGAGTACTCTGGGTTCGGGCTGAATTCCGAGCTCGGAGCCCTCCCTCCGGACAGCACGCCAAATACGCAATTTACGCATGTTACAATTCCTTTTCATAATAGATTAGATTTACAGTTGATTTTGGTAGTTGGCAGAGTTCCTTAGTGCTGGGGTTGGGAATGAGAAGCTCCATGTGGCCTTTCTTTTCAACTTATTTTGTTCGCCTCGAACCCAAGCCTATTTTTGAAAATGGGAATCGGAACTTATATATACAGTATTATATATATATATATATATATTTATATATATATTTGTCATGGTCAGAATTATTGGCACCCTTGGTAAATATGATCAAAGAAGGGTGTGAAAATAAAATGATTCAAAATAATCTTGACTTGACTAGTGGCCATTAATTCCAGAGATTTCAATGTTTAACTGATTTGCCATTTGCAAAGTGTAATACAGAATAATTCATAATATGTAATACTGAAAAAAACCCACAGGAGGGAGTTCCAACACAAGCAATGAGTTTCTCTCTCTCTCACTGTCTCCAGTGTTCTCTCCTCATCCATCATTTCTCCTGAAAGCAGAAGAATGTTTCTTTTTGAGTACACCAAGCTTACCTAAAGTATGTTTTATTTTCATTTCAATATACCTATGGGAAGAGGACGGCATTGACAGACACGCAAGCTTAGTGCTCGACGGGCCTTATTGTCCATTTCTCTATGGCAGAATTGAATTGGCCGGATTAAGTTTACACACGGGTGTACTTTAGACGTGACAGGCAATCTGACAAAAGCCGGACACTCCCAACATCATTTGACAACAGCGTATCCTCAATTGAACGTAAAATGAACAAAACTTTCTGCAGTGGTGGCGTTCACACAGTTACCATTCCCTGCCCTGAGCAACCTGGCAAGATATGTTCACAAGTACACCTTAAGAGAGAGCATTCAGCCTTTGTGCTCGGATTTTGGAGAAGAAAAGTAGGATACTGAAACCGTCGCCAGTCAGTGACATTCTGCTCTTGCATGGATGTTTAAAAAAAAATATGATAATTTAGTAGTATAGCTAGTAAGCCAACAGTTTTTGTTTATTCATATATTTGACATAATTTTTAGTGACAGATGTCATATTTAATTTAGCTTATTTTTCTCTGTGACATTTGCACTAAGACAAAAAAATAGCAAATACAATTCTTGCATAGCCAACATTTTATATTTGTTATTCCCAATCACTCTCTCTTTCTTTAGGGAAAATTTAAATGTGAGATTAGTGGGATTTAGTGGGATTGGTCGGGTTGGGAATAAAATCACTTTAAGCAGATAGCGGGTGAACACAGAGTGAATTTTAAGCGGGAGAAGGACGGGAAAAAAACATTCCCATTTAGACCTCTACCTACAGGTCGTCTACAGGGTTATTGATAGGCCTACTGTTTACACACAGTACACAGTAGTATCAGTACAGTAATTTATCAATCAATTCAACTTTTATTTATATAACACAATAAAAGCAACGGTAGTTGGCCATTGTGCTGTACAACAGGATAAATATCAACAACAAAAAAAACAGTTGACCTTAATGGTCTAGCAGAGTTATTTAAATTCAAAAGATCAGAGAGATATTTTGGAGCTAATCCGTTTATGGCTTTAAAAACAAAAAGCAGAATTTTAAAATCCATTCTGTAACAAACCGGCAGCCAGTACAACGAATGTAGTATTGGGGAAATATTATAAAATGTCCTTGTTCCAGTCAAAAGTCTGGCTGCTGTATTCTGAACCATGTGAAGATGACTAATATTAGATTGACTCATTCCAAAATAAAGAGAATTGCAATAGTCAAGTCTAGATGAGATGAATGAAAGGATCACTCTCTCAAACGAAAAAGAAAACTCTTCGCCTTAGATAATAATTTTAGTTGTAAAAAAAATAGATTTAACTATAGCATTTTTCTGTTTATTAACTTTAAGGCGAGACACTGCAGGCAAAAACATCGTTTTTTTCCACTGGTCAATTTTGAGATTTGGGGCTATTTGTCTTTTCAGACTTGTGGTGATAACATTTAGGTCTTTATTTTACGTCACTTTGTCTATTTGCGTCTGTAGATTTCTCCTTAATTCAACAAAAAGTTGTTGTTCTAAATCAACATTCTGCGATCGCGATCTGCACCCTGTCATCACATACACCATTGGAAAGCTCTCTCTCTCTCCTGTACATTGTTGTCAGATCAAAATATGGTAATTTCCTTTTTATCAGCAACCAATCGTGAAAGTACAATGGGCATTTAACTCTAAAACCGAAATCTCATTGGCTGATGTCAATTTCTGACAACGTAATTCGTTCAGATGCATCACGTGACGTGCTCTGACATTTAGATGTGTGTTTTTGGCTGTTTTTCTATCCAGTTGAAGGCCATAAATGCTGTCTTATAAGTTGTAATGTGATTTTGGTGGTTTGTATTGTTGTTGCTAATGATTTGATAAGATATTGTGTCTGTAAATAGTTGTTTCCATTAAAAAAAGTATGAATTTTTACATTACAAATCTTTAAATGCTGTTTTCTCAAAATTAGTTTTTTGTCATTCTCCAGTACAAACATCTCAGCCTGTGTAGCACCTATGTACACCAAACTTTCCAGTTGTACACTTAGCAGTATTCTGAAGATATTTTCAGAGGGATTTGTTTATAAATCATTCCTGGCCTGATTTATGTGACATTTTAATCAAACAAATATGGCGAGAATTTATTTTTTAAGGCTATGGACAGTATATTTTGATTTCCCAGGTAATGCAAGCATATATCCTGAAATCCCTCTGAAATTCTTTTTTCATCTTGTGTGTAAACAAAATGAAAAATTAATTTTGCACCTGGCTTTATCATATGTTCATATCTATCTACCGAAAATATATGCAAAATTATGCATATTTAATGAGATAATGCCTAAATTGCATAATTAAACATACAAATTTCAAACACTTGTAATACATTTTTATAATATACTGAGAAAGTTTCATGGTGACATCTACTATTTAAATTTTTTACCCTATTCACCTGTAGTGTCTCGCCTTAAGAGCAGAATCAAAAATAACACCCCAATTTTTCTGAGTGTTTTACGTATGGGGCCAAATCTCCCAGGCAGAGACACTTGAGGGCCAAAAAACAACAAGCTCTCGTTTAGATGCAAAACATGCTGATAATGAGCTTTGGCTTTTTTTGTAGTTTTTCTTTAGGGGCAAATAGATTTGGGTGTCATCAGCATAAAAATGAAATGACACCCCATGTTTAGAAAGAATAGTCCCCAAAGGGAACATATACAGGGAGATCAGAGCTGGGGCCAGAATGGAGCCCGGAGGGACTCCATAATCCAGAAGAGAACCCGTCAAGACAAACAGAAAATGTTCTAGCATTTAGATAGGACTTAAACCAATTTAGAGTGCAACCTTCAAGACCCACACATTCTTCAAGTCGTCAGATAAGAATTTTGTGGTCCACAGTATTAAAGGCACCACTTAAATCTAAGGTGGATCAAAAGTCTTTTCAAGATGTCTTTTGTCAGAGGATCAAGGAACTGCTCTAATTCTGTAAACATGGGCATTGCCAGTACTGCAATGCATTTCGGCTGAGGGTGCAAGCGATGCTGTGGAGGCTGACTTCATTTTTTTTATTGATATGTTACTGTGTTGTTACTGACAGTATATTGTATTTTGTTGCATAACCGAGTTCTTATTCAATGCTTTGGTACTTTTCCTTTCTAGAACGTTTCTTATCTTTTCTTATCTACTTTACAGTACTGTCATGTAAATAAAACTTTTATTAAAGCTCATTGTTGTATTTTACTGTATCTGCACCCTTCCAGATAATTAGCCTAGTAGCAATATTGCTCAAATACAAGTAGCATTCTTGTGAACTGTGTTGTCTCCATCTAATTCATATTTGGTCCTCAAATTCTCAGTGTCCACAGTTTCTCTGCTACATTGTCTCTGTCATTTACATGTATTAATTTACCAGAACAATAGAAGCAGTTAAACTAACAATAGGACAATAATAAGCAAGTGCTATGACCCTTCCCAGTTTAATCTAACGCAGTACGTGTACTTTAAAAAAAAATAAAGATAATAGATATAGAATAGAAGATAAAGTGTTAGTATTAATGGATCAAGTGTTGCCGAAAAAGATGCGTCTTCAGCCGTTTCTTGAAAATGACTCAGCCGCTCTGGTTGAGTTGCGCTGGCCATTCCTCCAGCAGGGAACACACCAGAAAGTGGGCAGCCTGTCAGACTGCTCATTCAAATCACTCGCTCTTCATGGTCATTATGCACTCGTTGCAAGTCAGAAGGGGGCGCTGCGGAGCCAAAAAATATCTCTATGCGATGACATCAGCTCTTCTGCTGTCTCTAACGTTTTCAGTTGTCACCAGTTGTTACCGCTGTGCTCTTTGTGTGTATTCGCCGGACTGATATGAGCTGTGGTTAAATTGGGCCAGAAAGATTTCGAATGGAGTTTCGAATTTGATTCAAAAAGAAAAAAAGTAGAGGAGGAAAACAATAGCTGAATAATTGTCATTTCATTCAATTTCTAGAAACAACTCTTTCAGTGTTCAGTACTTAAAAACATATTTACTAAAGAGAAAATAACAATATTAACCAAGGGGTCAAGGTTTAGCTGGCCTGATGTAACTACACCATTTAACAGCAAAAATCCTTTGACGGATATTCAATGGACAACATGTACAGGTATTCTGAAATAATGAAATCCATTTTATTGCAACATTTGCTAATGTTCTTTTAGGGGGTTCTTAAAGTGTGTACGGTCTTATATTTGTCCAGTTTGTGATGTGTGTATTTGTCATCAGTCAATCAGCATCATTTTCATTATTTTTATTGTTCAGATGGTGCTCATGAGCAAAAAATGATTTCAAAAACAGATTTCAAATTACAACTGTCATCAGATGGATGTACAAGTCTCATCTGTTCCTTCAGCAATTATCAGTGTCAAACTGAATATTTAAATCAAATTGTGTGCATATGATCTTTTAATATACTGATATTAGTGAAGAAAGAAAAACAAGCTGGCATTGGTTAATGGCTAAAATCCAGGTATCCTGTATAATTTTACATCTTTATATGTCAGTAAACATAAAAAAAATGCAGAAAAATTGATTGCAGGAATAAAGGAAGCTGCAGTGCATGTCTTTAATCTTCATTGCATTAATACAGCGTCAGCAAGTATGATATATCAGTTCTGTACAAAAAAAATCAGAACACGATGGGTATAAAAGTGTTAACAATTATACACTGCACCAAGTATTCTGACAAAATGGCAGACACCACTTATTCAGGGCATAGAGCAGGCATATATAGGGAATAGGAAACCATTTTGAACACAATAGGAATTGAAGAAGAAAAAAAGAAAAGAAAAAAACATTGTACAAGATTTACATACAGGAGTGAAATTAGCTCAGAGGCCTCACCGTGAGGCCTCACCACACACACACACACACACACACACACACACACACACACACACACACACACACACACACACACACACACCCTAAAGAGAGCTCTACTTAATTGGTCCAAGAGTTTGTCATCGTTAAGCACCAACAATAACAATATTGATATTTTCTTGTAGTGACTGTGTAAAGAGCAAAAAAAGGTGCGCTGACACGTACTCTAGTCTTAATAAAGTGAGCCAGCAGTGCATTTTCACATTCTGAGACAGCTGATAAACATGAGGAGCTCCATCACTTTAATAAACTTCTCGCTCTGTCTCTCTTTCTCTCTCCTCTATGTCTTTTCATTTAGTAATAAAATCTATGGACTATTATAATCCTGTATGATTTGTGCTACACTGATATGCTCTCATTAACACAGTCAACCCCTTTTCATTACTTGATCTACTCAAAACGTCCTTTTTTCCTTCTTAGTCTCACTCTCTCACACACTTACTGTTATCTGACATTCATAAAAAACTGAATTTCTCCTCATTTCTCATTCCGCATTACTATCGGCAGACCTGTTGTATTATTTACGTTGTGATAGCCTACTGGTCATACCATGAACACGATGACCAATGAAACTTTATTTATGATTTTCTGAATGCTATTGATATTATACCAGAAAAGCATCTCATCTCTCTTCAACTGAAAAGAAAATTGGTTTGTTTCAGTAATGAGATAAGTCTTTACTCAGAAAGAGAGCGAGAGAGAAAGATGGAAGGTGGCGGGACAGTGACACTCTAGTCCAGGGTTACTCAAGTTTGCAGGCCAAGAGGGCTGCATTTAAACCCCATGAAATTCAAAGGGAATCAAATTACAACATGCATTGTAAGACTTTTATTTACTTAAGACACTACTGTATTTGTAGTTAGGGTTAGAGTATTTACAAATGCAGTTTATTATCTACTTAAGTCTTCCTAGTCCTTCAATGTTTGTCCTATTTAAAGTGTCACTAAACATGAAGAAAAAAAGAAAAAAATATATATATATGGTATTTGAAAAAAAAAAGGTTTAAAAGTTTGTCTTGCTGTATGCACATGTCATTTCAGGTCTGGCTGTTGCTCACTGGCTATTTATCCATTTATAATCCATTGCATCTTTTTAATTCCTTTTATAGTGCCTATTTATACTCAGGGTCACTTTACAAAGGTTTCACTATTATTATTTATTAATTATTACCTCTACAATTTGCTCAGAATACACTCACAACTGAGTTTTTTGTTTGGTAACAGTCTCGCAAAATCCTCTTATTATAACCAACAGTGTAAACACGATAAATAAGAGATTTATTGTGGAGTGCAGTCAGCTTCCCTGATAATAACAGGATTTTTCGCAAGAGTGCAGAACTCTAAATGAAGTGACGACAGCTCTAGTCATTGTAATGGGAGCTCACTTTGCTTGCTTTCTGTTTGTAGCGCATTGACAGTTTTAATAAAAGTTTTGTTTTTCATGCTGCTAAATGGACCACTTACACACTGCTAAGTTTCAGGGGTGCCAACAACTTTAAATGATGCAAAAATAAAGTTA
The DNA here is from genome assembly GCA_030578275.1 of Meda fulgida. Taxonomy (NCBI): domain Eukaryota; kingdom Metazoa; phylum Chordata; class Actinopteri; order Cypriniformes; family Leuciscidae; genus Meda; species Meda fulgida. The sequence continues at coordinate 43,012 of CM060637.1, forward strand.
CTTAGTTTTTCAACATACGCGCACAGTCTCACACATTTGATAGCATGTGCGAACACAGGTGCTCGACACATGTACACTAGAAAGATTCATCCTTGTCCAATATCTGCACTTTTTCTCTCCAAACGTTATGATCGATAAAAATGTCTTTGTAGTTGTTTAAAATAGGGTTGCTGGTATCCTTTAATTCTTTAACACAAGCGTTCGTCAACACGGTTGACTATTGTGTTTGTTGTTACTCTTGTTCTGTCCTCTCCGGTTTTTTTTTTTCAAACCGTGAAACAACGGCCTGTTTCAGAGTTGACACCTTTTGGACAAACAAAATTAGTGCAAAAACAATGCAATGTGCATGTGCAAAGTGTCGTACATTCGCAAAAATGCCTGTTAAATTCCCTGGCTCTACTGTAGATGAACTACACTTAATCGTTATATAGAAAGCTGACACAGAAAATGTTTAATATTCCTATAGAGGAGAGAGACCAGGAGATGGTGTGTGTGTGTGTGTGTGTGTGTGTGTGTGTGTGTGTGTGTGTGTGTGTGTGTGTGTGTGTGTGTGTGTGTGTGTGTGTGTGTGTGTGTGTGTGTGTGTGTGTGTGTGTGTGTGTGTGTGTGTGTGTGTGTGTGTGTGTGTGTGTGGCCTGGTAAACCCTACGTTATGGGGACAAAATGTCCCCACAAGGATGGCAATATCCGAAATCCTTGTTCGTGTGGGGACATTTTTTGGTCCCCATGAGGAAATCAGCTTATAAATCATACTAAGTGTTGTTTGAAAATGTAAAAAAGCTGAATGTTTCCTGTGATGGGCAGGTTTAGGGATAGGGTTAGTGTGTGTGTGTGTGTGTGTGTGTGTGTGTGTGTGTGTGTGTGTGTGTGTGTGTGTGTGTGTGTGTGTGTGTGTGTGATGGGCAGGTTTAGGGATAGGGTTAGTGTAAGGGAATAGAATATACAGTCTGTACAGTATAAAAATCATTATGTCTATGGAAAGTCCCCATAAAACATGAAAACACAACGTGTGCGTGTGTGTGTGTGTGTGTGTGTGTGTGTGTGTGTGTGTGTGTGTTTTTTATTACTTTGTGAGGACCAGAATGTCCTGATATGACACTAAATGATGACTCAATATACTATGCCCCTAACTATCCCTAAACTTATCTGTAACATTCTTTAATAATATATATATTAGAGATGCACCGATTGATCGTCTGGTGACCGGAATTGGCCGATTTTCACGTGATCGGCCATGACCGGCAACAAGCCGGTCAGTGTGACATATGCCGATTTTATGCCTGTCAAATGCAGAGTGGGCCCTGCATGATTAACCTTTGGAGCGGTACGGTCCCTTATATGGGATTTTTATTTCTGTGCACCTGTGACCACGGTCCCACTTGACATATGGGATTTAGAATGTTCAGTGACGTCGGTTAACTGCCAGATTCAAATTGTGCTTTCGCGCGTTGACTGGCGCTGAGCCAGAGTCGGACACGTTCAGCGCTGTCATATATCACAACTATGCAGTGTTTTCAACCACATAATGTTTATTTTAGGTTTCAGACATTTAAATACACATAAGCACGAGTAAAACAATACATTTGGAGTTTGTAAAATACACTGATGTCTGTGGTAGCAACAATAACAATCTATTCAAATATAATTTGCCGACGTGTGTTATATATGTGTTATTCATATCAGACAAACATAGTGGAAGTAACTATAAAGTTTACTCTATTCTTCTCACAGTTCACCGGCCACGTTCTTACATGTATTTTGGGAGAAACTGATGAATTCACGTGCTGTATATCCGACTGACAGGACAAGATGGCGGCGCCCGTTTTTAAACGACCAAACACACTCACTTACATATATTTGGGAATCGGAATATCAGATTGTTGATGACATGGTAAGCAAGTTTGTGAATATTTTGAATAAAAAGTGAAAAACTAAATAAAAGCGACACATCTGTCATGACGCGTTGCCATGGAAACATTAAAGGGAACGTTCTAAAATAACGGTTGCCTTGAAAAAAACTCACTCTGGGGGAGGGGGTCAGTTAGAATATTTTACATTTACGTGTGAAAGGGTTAAAGAAAAATTTGTAAATAAACATTTGTGTGTGCTGTAAAGTGTTTAGAAAAAATAAAATTGGAATCTGCTAAAATCGGTATCGGCAGGTCAAACTCAATGAAAAAATATATATATATATATATATAAAATTAATCTTTGTACATACTAGGATATGTACTGAAAACTTTTAAGCTGGCTATTATTAAGCATCTTATTTAAAAAACGCAACTTGATCCTACAGAATTAGCCTTGTCTGAGCCTCGTCATGAGTCACCGGATCCAAGTCAAGTCAAGTCATCTTCATTTATATAGCGCTTTTAACAATGTAGGTTGTTTCAAAGCAGCTTTACAGAAATAAACATATAATTTAAGCTAACAGAGATTGTTTTGGCTTTATAACGGTTCTTGAATAATGTTATTTTCCAGCTAAAGTTAGTTTTGATTGATTCACCTCCATTGAAATGATCATTTTGGTTACTAATTCCCGCCTTCCTACTGTAGTAGTGTGATTGGGTCGTAGCATTCCCAGTCAAAAGGTTTCGAAAGTTTCGAAGTTTTTGAACGGGAACTCACACTGCGTCAGAACACTATAGGGAACGCATCCATGTGAACCGGTGTCTGAAACGCTTATCTAATCATGGCAATCCTATTGGCTGGCGACAACCTATGACATCATCACTAGTGTGACCTGGAAGTTTTTAAGGGGAGCCTGGAGATAAGATAAGATAATATAATACTTTATTGTCTGTTACACAAGGGTTACAGAAATTTTTCTTTGACAAGGCTTCAGTCACAAAGAGGCATTCACACAGACATATAAATTTCACACAGACATATAAAAATTACTGACTATAGTGTTCATTTTGTGCTGTTCAATATGGCTATTGCTGAGGGGACGAACGATTTCTTGTAGATGGTACCAGTGGTGCCTTAAAACGCTGGTCTTATGGTAGTAGCCCCTACCCTTCTGCCCTCATCAGCTGAGGTGCTCCTCTCACCTATCCCTCCAGAGGATTCCCATAACAACATTCTGTTATCGCTCTGCTAAAGATCCACTGATTCTGCTTATCCGCTCCCTGTTTTCCTGCTGGCTCCGCAGCATCACTCACAGACAAGCATGTGCCGCTCTCCGACGACAGTGTCAGAATAGAATGTCATCCCATTGACAGCTCGATTACAGATTAAAATCCACTTTACAGACAGTGGTTGATCCACAAAATTAGTATTTTGGTAATTTGTTTTTGTATTTCTGTCGGTAATGTTTTGCTCCTGGTCTTCAAATAGTGTCAAGTCAAGTCAAGTGTATTTATATAGCGCTTTTCACAATATAAATTGCATCAAAGCAGCTTCACAATATCAATCAAATAACATAACAATGTTTGTTTCTTAGTGAAAAAACATCCACGTTTGGTAGGGCTGATCAATGGTATTAATGCTTGGTTAATTAATTTGAATATCCCCAACTGAGTAAGCCAAAGGCAACCGTGCCAAGGAACCGAAAAACTCCATCAAGTGACCTACTGGTGTCCTAAAACTCCATCAGGTGACCTAATGGAGAAAAAAAAAAACCTTGGGAGAACCCAGGCTCAGTCGGGGGCCAGTTCTCCTCTGGCGTTTATGAACTAGAGGCCGGATTTACAGTAACTGTAATTTGATACAGAATTTTGTTTTATTTTATCACTTCGGGGTGGGTACGCGAACCGGAATCACAACGTTTTATCTGTAGAGTGGGAAAGGTATCCTCCATAGGGAGAGGCTAGTTGGCACTTCAGCACTGCGTTGTCATCGGGTCCAGGCAAAGCTCCTAGTCAGATCTGGATACGGCCTGGATCCGGTAGGCTGCGGGAAAACCTCGGGATAAACAAAGACACTAAAATTAGCGTAGATGCCATTCTTCTTATGATGATGTAACGAGTACATCAGGATTTAAGGGAAGTGTTCCCAGTTCCGGCTGACCTAATCTATGCAGCCTAACATTGAATTATAGAAGTCTATAATATATTATGTGTATGCTAGGTCAAAGAGATGTGTTTTTAGTCTAGCTTTGAACTGACAGAGTGTGTCTGCTTCCCGGACAATGGTAGGAAGACTGTTCCAAAGTTTTGGTGCTAAATAGGAAAAGGATCTACCGCCAGCAGTCGATTTTGATATTCTAGGTATTATCAACTGGCCCGAATTTTGAGATCGCAATAGACGTGAAGGACTATATCGCGTTAAGAGCTCGCTCAAGTACTGCGGAGCTAAACCATTTAGTGATTTGTAAGTAATCAACAATATTTTAAAATTTATATGATGTTTAATAGGCAGCCAATGCAGTGTTGACAGAACCGGGCTAATATGGTCATATTTCCTGGTTCTAGTAAGAACTCGAGCTGCAGCGTTTTGGACCAGCTGTAGTTTATTTATTAAGCGTGCAGGGCAACCACCCAGTAGAGCATTACAATAATCTAGTCTTAATGTCATGAAAGCATGAACTAATTGTTCCGCATTTGTTAATAAGAGCATATGTTGTAATTTAGATATATTTTTAAGATGGAAAAATGCTGTTTTACAGATAGTAGACACATGACTTTCAAATGAAAGATTGCTATCAAAAAGCACACCCAGGTTCCTAACCGATGACGAAGACTTAACAGAGCAGCTATCAAGTGTTAGACAGTATTCTAGGTTATTACGTGTGGAAGTTTTTTGTCCAATAATTAGAATCTCTGTTTTTTCAGAGTTTAGTAGTAGGAAATTACTAGTCATCCAATTTTTTAAATCAGCTATGCATTCCGTTAATTTTGTGAATTGGTAAGTTTCGTTAGGTTTTGAAGAAATATACAGCTGAGTATCATCGGCATAACAATGAAAGCTAATTCCATGTTTCTTAATGATATGTCCTAATGGTAGCATGTACAGAGTGAACAGCAGCGGTCCTAGTACTGAGCCTTGTGGTACGCCATACTGAACTTGTGATCGATAAGACATTTACTTCTACAAACTGATAACGGTCAGATAAGTATGATTTAAACCATGCTAGTGCAATTCCACTAATGCCAACATAGTTTTCTAGTCTATTTAAAAGAATGTTGTGGTCAATTGTGTCAAATGCAGCACTAAGATAAAGTAACACTAATAGAGAGATACAACCACGATCGGATGATAAAAGTAAATCATTTGTAACTCTAATGAGAGCTGTCTCAGTACTATGGTGCGGTCTAAATCCTGACTGAAAATCCTCGCAGATATCATTTCTTTCAAGAAAGGAACACAGTTGTGAGGATACTGCTCTTTCTAATATCTTTGACAGAAAAGGCAGATTTGAGATCAGCCTGTAATTGACTAATTCTGAAGGATCAAGTTGTGTTTTTTTAACAAGCGGTTTTATCATAGCCAGCTTAAAAGTTTTTGGTATGTATCCTAGAGACAAAGACGAATTAATGATATTAAGAACAGGATCTATGATCTCTGGAAGCATCTCTTTCAATAGCTTAGTCGGTATAGGGTCTAACATACAAGTTGTCGATTTAGATGAATTAACGAGTTTGCAGAATTCTTCCTCTCCTATAGCAACAAATGAATAACATTTTTCCTCAGGGAGACTACAATGCACTCCCTGATGCGATACTGTAGTAGACGGTTGCATAGTTATAATTTTGTCCCTGATATTATCAATCTTATAAGTGAAGAAGTTCATAAAGTCATTACTGCTGTGTTGCTTGGAAACTTCTGTGCTTGAAGCTTTCTTTTTTGTTAGTTTAGCCACTGTTTCAAATAAATACCTAGGATTATGTTTATTTTCTTCTAATAGGGTTGAAAAATAAGCAGATTTAGCAGCTTTTAAAGCCTCTCTGTAAGCAATCGAGCTCTCTTTCCATGAAATCCGAAATACCTCTAGTTTTGTTTTCTTCCAGTTGCGCTCCATTTTTCTGGCTGTTCTCTTAAGGGCCTGAGTGTGCTCGTTGTACCACGGCGTTGGACTATTTTCTTTAATCTTCTTTAAGCGCAACGGAGCAACTGCGTCTAAAGTGCTGGAAAAGAGAGAGTTAAAAGTTTCTGTTGCAATATCAAGTTCTTCTAAGCTATCCGGGATGCTGAGATGATGAAACTGATTAGGAAGATTATTGATAAAGCAATCTTTAGTGGCAGAAGTTATAGGTCTAACATATTTATAACACGGAGTCGGCTTTGCAGCCTTGGCTAAATGTAATTTACATGAGACTAGATAATGGTCTGAGATGTCATCGCTCTGCTGCAGAATTTCAACGGCATCAACATCTATTCCATGTGATAATATTAGATCTAGAGTATGATTACGACAATGAGTGGGTCCTGACACGTGTTGTCTAACTCCAATTGAGTTTACAATGTCTTTAAGTGCCAATCCCAATGCATCTTTTTCATTATCTACATGTATTTTAAAATCACCAACAATTAGTACTTTTTCGTTAGCCAATACTAATTCTGATAGAAAGTCCGCAAATTCTTTGATAAAATCTTTATGGTGCCCTGGTGGCCTGTATACAGTAGCCAGCAGAAATCTCAAACGTGATTTATCGTTTACACTATATATTTTTACACTAAGCACCAACACTTCAAAAGAAGTATATTTAAAAATAGATTTCTTAGTGGTTTTGAAAATATTACTATAAATTACAGCAACACCTCCCCCTTTGCGTTTTAGATGAGGTTCATGTTTATAACAGTAATCTTGTGGGGTTGACTCATTTAAAGTAATGTAATCGTTTGGTTTTAGCCAGGTTTATGTCAAACACAGCACATCTAGATTATAATCTTAAATCATATCATTAACTATGAGCGATTTTGAAGTAAGGGATAGAATATTCAGCAACCCAAGCTTTATCATTTGTTCATCTGTATTATATCTGTTTTTTATTTGTTGAACATCAATTAAATTTTTTACCTGACATTTTTTGGATTTCCAAACTCGGGGAACAGACACAGTCTCTATATGATGATATCTAGGTGAAAGAGGCTCTATGTGATGGGATTTATCTGACCTTGGTGACGCGAGGCCGCTAGCAAACGGTCGGTTTAGCCAGTCTGTCTGCTTCCTGACCTGGGCCCCAGATTGTCATGTTTTAGCTCTAAGACTATGTGCCATATTACTAGAGAGAAGAGCAGCACCATCCCAGGAGGGATGAACACCATCTCTTTTCAACAGGTCAGGCTTGCCCCAAAAACTTTTCCAATTGTCTATGAATTCTATATTATTCAACGGACACCACTTAGACAACCAACCATTGAGTGAGGCCAATCTACTAACTATCTCATCACTCCTGCGAACAGGAAGGGGGCCAGAGAAAATTACAGTGCCTGACATCGTACTTGCGAGTTTACACACCTCTTTAATATTAATTTTGGTGATCTCCAACTGGCGGAGTCGAACATCATTAGTGCCGACATGAATAATGATCTTAGAGAATTTACGATTAGCATTAGCCAGCACTTTTAAATTTGCTTTGATGTCAGGCGCTCTGGCTCCCGGCAAACATGTGACTATGGTGGCTGGTGTCTCTATTTTCACGTTCCGTGTGATCGAATCACCAATTACCAGGGCACAATCTACAGAATTCTCAGTGGGTGTTTCACTGAGTGGGGCAAATCGATTTGTTATGGTAATCGGAACGGAAGAGTGGTTTTTTAATCCGCGACTAGAGCGATCTCTCACGGTCACCCATCTGCCCTGCTGCGTGGGCTCTACTTCAGCCGGAACCTAATCATGTACAGAGTTCACTATGCTAGGCGCATCCAAAATAGTATCTAAAGCTCAAGTACTATCCTTACTATCCTCAATTAAAGTTTGGATGCGTGTCTCTAGCTCTGAAATCTTCTCCGTCAGCCTGACTGTCTCCTTGCATTTATCACAAATAAATCCTATATTGCCATCGGAGAAGGCTATACTAAACATATGACATGTGACACAGGTGACAATAACAGGACACGACATTACTCACCATTTGTTTTGACTGATTCTTACTTACCTGGGCTTTTATGAACTCAAAGGCGCGGGCGCGCGAGAGAAAATAAATAATAAATAAATGAGCGCGGGTGGCGCGTAAACACTAGCTTGCTGTGCTAACAATAACGGAAGCTAGCGATGTAAGGTTAATCTGAGATGGTGGGTAAACTGTATTTAGTAATATAAACAACTAGAAATGATAGTAAATGATGGTTCAAAAGAGAAAGAAATACGAAGCTAATACGAGGCGTAGAGCTTACAGCCTCGAAGCAAACAAACTCACAGCAGGCAGGAAGGCAGACGGGAGCAATCGATCAGTGTCTGTATTTAGTTACCTCTGTTCAGTCAGTCTTTGTCCGTTCTCGTCCATGTAACGTGTGTGTGAATCCTGCCATTTTGAATCCCTTGAGTTATAACTGTAAGTGAACACTTTGTATTGGAGCCTTCTGCCTTCCTCATCTTCTGCTGCCTGCACACACCCTGACACTCAACATGTAATAAGTCATTAAACCTTGCTATACATACGCTTTTAAAACTCCATCAAACTTCTCATACATATCAGAAATTCAGTCCATTTGAAGCAGACAAACAGATTTGCCATTCAATGAACTGACATTACCCATTTAAAACACTATAAGCCACTTAAAGCACAGTCCATTTAAAACAGGCAGCTAGCTAATGCAGAAGTTAGCATGTTTCCCAGTGAACACTACGATCCATAGCCAGGTCTTTATCACTCATTACTGCCTGTCGAGCAGTCCTGCCGTTTTGATGAAACCGACATCACACATGGTTGGAGACAGTGACACTGAACTAACATTGATTGGTAGTTGATGACCAGAAAATCATGCAGGTAAGTGTCTCTGCAGGACACAAGTGTGTGTTACTCAATCATGGGGCATGATGGGCATTTCCAACTGCTTTACATGATTTAATTGTTTGGGCTGGGCCATCATGATTTTATCAAGTCTGTTGAAAATGGTTGAAAAACATCCATTTTAGTTTGGAAATGGCCACTGATTGGTAAACGCCCATTTTGGTTTTGCATGTGCACATCTCAGAAGTCTAAGGCTATGTTCAGACTGTCAGTCCAAGTCCGATTTTTGTGCATATCAGATTGAATATCCGATCAGATATATACAGTTACATTTTCACTGTTACGGAGGTTGTAGCCGAAAAACGAATTTGGAATTGCTTCTCACGCAACACAATCATATGGATTTTGAACATTTTAATTACAGAACATGAATAAAATGTATTATGTTTATGATTATGTTTTGGTGCGTTTGAGGTTGTTGTTTCCACAACAAACAAAATAAATATTAGATTTGTAATGGCTACAGAACATTTATTCATTTTAGGATCTTAATGTCTTGTTGACAATTAAGTTCTTTCTCCTTTGAAACTAGATACAACAAAGTCACAGAACAGAATGAAGTGCTATAATTTAAATTTAAGTAAATAAGCCAGTTGCATTTACATTTTATTCTTTATCACAAGAAACTCAATGTTAGTATATTTGTTAATTTAGTAATATATTTCTTTTAGTTTTTCATATACCTGTGGTCTCACCTTTGGTGTGAAATGTTGGGGTGATATTACAGTAAACTAGTATCTTTAAACAAATCACACTACATTACACAGCAGTCCCATCATGCACACTGACCCTCAGGAATCCCAAGCAAAGACATGACAATCAGATATGTGCATAGTCTGGGAAAAATTGGATACTCTATAGGTAAATGTCTCTTTTGCTAAAGGTCTGTGACAAAATGTAACATTTTGTGAAGAGACAAAGGAGGAGGATGAATGAAAGAGAGCGTAAAAGCTCTTGGTCTGTTGGATGTGGAGTGTTAATGGTTTGCTGATTGCTGTGCAGTAACCAGCTGTTAGCAGGTAATTGCGGCTGAAGTGTGTAAAAGCCCTGACGCCTCCATCAGCGCTCCCCCACCCAACCACACACACTCACACACACACACACACACACACACACACACACACACACACACACACACACACGTTGTGTTTTCATGTTTTATGGGGACTTTCCATAGACATAATGATTTTTATACTGTACAGACTGTATATTCTATTCCCTTACACTAACCCTATCCCTAAACCTACCCATCACAGGAAACATTCTGCATTTTTACATTTTCAAACAACATCACTTAGTATGATTTATAAGCTGATTTCCTCATGGGGACCAAAAAATGTCCCCACACGAACAAGGATTTCGGATATTGCCATCCTTGTGGGGACATTTTGTCCCCATAACGTAGGGTTTACCAGGCCACACACACACACACACACACACACACACTCACGCACATACACACTCTCTCACACACACACACACAATCTCACGAAGAAACATAAGTAAAGTCAAGCAATATTCTTTCCCTCCATTTTCATCGTGACGTTAGGCTAAAGTTTTGATTGTGAACGCTGAAAGCCTGATGGAAAACGTCTCGGGTTATGACTATAACCCTTGTTCCCTGAGAAGGGAACGAGACACTGCGTCGAGAATCGACACTTTGGGGACGCTCCCTTAGCGTGCGCCTCTGAAGTATGAATGAAACTAATCCAATCCTGATTGGTGTTGCGTCGTGACGTAACATGTGACGGCATACCCGGAAGTATAAAAGTGACGCTGTCACAACACACACTAGCCTCGCGATGAAGCAAGACGCTCCAAGGCCTCAAGGGGCGTGGCAGAACGACGCAGTGTCTCGTTCCCTTCTCAGGGAACAAGGGTTATAGTCATAACCCGAGACGTTCCCTTTCGAGGGAACTCTACACTGCGTCGAGAATCGACACTTTGGGGAACGAGTGCCCACTAGGCCACGCGCCGAATAGGCCTGTCCCGGAGTGAAACTGTCTAGGCACTCAGCAAGGACTGAGCACGTGTGCGCCAGGCATACTAGGAAGGTGGAGACTGTAGAACCTAATAAAAGTATGTGGAGTAGTCCAACCGGCTGCCTCACAGATCTTCTGTAGAGGTACTCCCGAAAGAAGGGCCCTAGAAGAAGCCATGCTTCTAGTTGACTGAGCCCTTACGGCTAAAGGTGAAGGCAAATCGCGCACCTTGTAAGCCTCAGTAATAGCCTGAACAATCCAATTACTAACAGTTTGCTTGGATGCCGGGAGCCCCTTCTTAGGTGACCCAAAACATACTAATAACTGGTCCGACCTTCTCCAAGAAGAGGACCTCTCAAGGTACACGCTTAAAGCTCTGACGGGGCAGAGCAAATGAAGCTTCTCTTCTTCTGCCGACACATGAGGTGGAGGATGGAATGCCTGAAGGACTGTAGACCGAGCCGTATTCGATGGAACTTTAGGCACGTAGCCCAGACTCGGGTGCAAAAAAGCTTTTACTCTGCCAGGGGCAAACTCCAAGCAAGCTGGTGTTACTGCCAGGGCTTTGAGATCTCCCACCCTCTTAAGTGAGGTAATAGCCAAGAGAAAAACCATTTTCAGCGTTAAATCCTTAGGCGAAGCCGACTCTAGAGGTTCGAAGGGGGCCAGGGATAACCCTTCCAGAACTATCGCCAGGTCCCAGGCAGGAACCCTAGACCTGGTTGCCGGCCTCATCCTCCAAGTACCGCGGAGAAACCGAATGACCAACTGGTGCCTCCCCAGAGGCCCATCACCTAATGGTGCGTGGAAAGCCGCAATGGCTGCCACGTACACCTTAAGCGTGGAAGGGGAGAGACCCGCAGAGAAACAATTTTGAAGAAATTCCAGAACTGAAGCCACCGGGCAGTTTACTGGATCTAACTCATGTTCTCTACACCAAGTGACAAACACATTCCACTTGAGGCCTTATACTCTCCTAGTAGATGAAGCTCTAGAGCTAAGTATGGTTTCAACCACTCCAGCTGATAGACCAGCATTTAGATACTGAACCCCCTCAGAGGCCAGACCCACAGCTTCCACAGCTCTGGCTGAGGGTGGAAGATTGTCCCCTCCGCCTGAGACAACAGATCACTCCTCAGAGGAATCTGCCATGGCGGAGCTATCAGGAGTGATATTATGTCTGAAAAACCACACTCGGGTCGGCCACATTGGGGCAACCAGAAGTAGACTGATGCCCTCCTGACGGACCCTCTCCAGGACTCCCGGGAGCAGAGCGATCAGTGGGGCTGGAAGTGAGAGGGAGAACCAAAGTGGACAGTGGGACGTCTCTCGAGACGCAAATAGATCCACTTCCATTGGTCCAAACCTCTCCCATATTAACTTCACCACCTCTGGGTGAAGTCTCCATTCCCCGGGCCTCAGCCCCTGCCTCGACAGGATGTCTGCTCTCTGATTCTGAACCCCCGGAATATACATTGCCCTGATAGACAGTATTTTCCCCTGGGACCAAAGTATAATCTGATGCGCCAGTCTGCACAGAGGGCGCGATCTGAGTCCCCCTTGTCGGTTCAGATAGGCTACCACCGACGTATTGTCTGATCGTACTAAGACATGGTAACCTTTGATGTCTGGGAGGAAGCTCCTCAAAGCCCTGAACACAGCCATCATCTCACAGCCATCATCTCTAACCACCACTATACCAAGAATGATGATGGTCCTGCCACAGACCCCTGGCAAAGCGGCCGTCCATGACCGCGCCCCAGCCAGTGAGGGAAGCGTCTGTCGAAATGGATTTCCGGCGACATGACACTCCCAACACTGGCCCTTGGGATAGGAACCTTGGGATAGGAAGGATAGGATAGAAAGGTTTCTTCCATATTTGCAGAGAACGAAGGCATCTGCGCGTTACTCTGATTATACGAAACGGATTCCCCTTGGGAGAAAACGCCTTGGTTTTTAACCACCACTGAAGGGGCCTCATGTGTAGAAGGCCCAAAGGAATGATGTTGGATGCCGCTGCCATGAGGCCCAGCATTCTTTGAAATTGTTTTACAGTGATGGCCTGGCCCAGCCTTAACCCGGATACCATCGCCAGAATTGACTCGATACATGGGTATTCAATGGGACTCGATACATTGACTCGATACGGGAGACATTCGTGCCTGCATCGTAATCGAGTTCCACACGACTCCCAAAAATATCGTGCACTGGGATGGTTCTAGCACACTCTTCTTTGTATTGAGTCTCAACCCCAATTTCTGAATGTGGCCAAGGACGACATCTCGATGCCGAACTGCCATTTCTCGAGACTGAGCCAGAATGAGCCAGTCGTCGAGATAATTCAATATACGAATGCCTTGAAGTCTCAGTGGAGCAAGGGCTACATCCATACATTTGGTGAATGTGCAAGGAGAGAGTGCTAGGCCGAACGGAAGAACCCGATATTGGTTAGCTTCATCACCGAAAGCAAACCTCAGGTATCTCCTGTGACATGGAAGGATCTAGATGTGAAAATAGGCGTCTTTTAAATCTATCGTGACAATCCTCGGATCTGATCTGACTCACGATTGCAGGAATGGTTAACATTTTGAACCTGAACCTCCTCAGAGATCGGTTCAAAACCCTGAGATCAAGAATTGGCCTTAACCCCCAATCCTTCTTTGCAACTATAAAGTACCGGCTGTAAAACCCGGACCCCCTGTCTAAAGGATGAACATGTTCTATGGCTTCCTTTAGCAGCAGAGTCATTACTTCTTGTTCCATCACCTGAGCCTGCCCTGGAACCACTGTAGTTTGCACCACCCCAGAAAACTTGGGGGGGGGGGGGTGCGCGAACTGCAGTCTGTACCCTGATTTTATTATATGCAGGACCCACGCAGATATGTTGGGAAGATGATACCATGCCTTTACAAAATCTACTAGGGGTACCAGCCTCTCGAGACTGGCCTCTGGTGTTTTTCGAGCATCTTTCTCGACTCCCTGAAGCGGAATACCGGCAGGCTGTAGTCGATACGGTTTTCGTGACCATAACTGATGCTCGTTTTTTTATTTTTCGAAGAAAAACGACGCAGAGTGCGTTCGCTGGAAAATGATGCGGCCCGAAGCGTCACAGATGGCGGGCAATACACATCGTTTCCGGGCCCCGCTGCAAGAACAACATTGGTTGCCCTGCAACTGAGTGGACAGCCCCAACTTTTAGATCTACCATGCCAAACCAGTCCTCGGATCTGATTTGGTTTCCGATAATGGAAATTGTAAGCATTTTGAACCTGGATCTCCTCAAAGAACAAGTCAATAGCCTTTGATCTAAAATTGTCCTCAGTCCACCATCCTCCTTTGGAACTAAAAAGTACCGGCTGTAAAACCTGGACTTCCTGTCTGGTAGGGGAACACTCTCTATGGCCCCTTAACTTCAGTAGAGTCTGTACCTCTTGTTCCATAACCCGAGCCTATTCTGGAACCACTGCGGTCGGTACGACCCCAACAAACTTGGGAGGTCGGTAACCGAACTGCAGTCTGTACCCATATTTAAAAATATTCAGGACCCATATAGATAATTGGAAGGCGCTGCCATTCTACAAAATCTATTAAGGGAACCAGCCCCTTGAGACCGGCCTCGGGTGTTTCTCGAGCACTATTCTCGACTTCCTGAAGCAGATGACCGGCAGGAAAGTCTAGAAATTTTTTTGGACCATAGTCGGTGCCCGGTTGCAAGCTCTTGGGGTGAACGCCACGGTGTGCGTTCGCTGGAAATCGATGTAGCCCGAAACGTTCAAAACGGCGGGACAACATATATATTTTTAAATATATATATATATTTATTTAGTTTTTATATATATATATATTTTATTTTATTTTTTTATAAACCTGTCGACGATTGAAGTTACAGCGTCGGAGAACAGGCCAGAAGGTGATAGCGGAGCGTTCAGCAGAAAATATTTGTCTTTCCCTTTTTTTGTACCAGACAAATTTAGCCACTGATGTCTCTTAGATTTGGGGAAAAACACAGTTAGCCCGGCGCTGAGGTTGTGAATAGTGCTACAGGAATCTCTCGTCTAGCTCTTCTTGCTTTGACAAGGATCATCCTGCTTATTTTGTGGCCAGCTAATATATATACACATATATATTTAAATAGTTTACCCAGTGGCAACTGATTCACTCTAACTCGAACATTTTGTATAGAAGCATGACGTTTTTTTGATTCGGGGATGAAGTATGACATGTCTGCCATCCAGTGGAGGGGAGGTCGAACGAAATTTGACACCCAATTTGACAAAATCGGCCGTTTTATTCAGTGCCGCATCTTGTCGAGTAAACTTGACTGTGGCGCCTAGAGGGTTAATACTATGTTTTAATGCAACACATTTACATTTAGTTTTTAGCTGATGCTTTTACTGAAGCTGACCTACAAAGCTGAAGATCCCAAAGGTAATCAAAGGGGTTTAGGATTTGCTCTGCTGATCGATTGCTCCTGTCTGCCTTCCTGCTTGCTGTGAGTTTGTTTGCGTCGAGGCTGTAAGGTCTACGCCTCGTATTAGCTTCGTATTTCTTTCTGTTTTGAACCATCATTTACTATCATTTCTAGTTGTTTATATTACTAAATACCAGTGTTGGGAACGTTACTTTAAGAAAGTAATTAGTTATAGTTACTCACTACTTGTTCCAAAAAGTAACTGAGTTAGTAACTGAATTACTCTATCATAAAAGTAACTCGTTACCAGGGAAAGTAACTATTTGCATTACTGTTAAAAAAGACAGTTTTCATAAGTCAGTTGAAGTTAGTAGAACAGAAGTAGTGCTTATATTGCACCTTGAAAATCCCATTTGCATTACTTTTAAAAAATAGCAGTTTTCAAAAGTCAGTTGAAATTAGTAGAACAGAAGTAGTGCTTATATTGCACCTTGAAAATCCCAACTTTTCATTGGATTGCTCCTGACTCGCCATCTCTGCTGCTTCATCAAATCTCTGTTTAGCTGTTGTGTGTGTGTGTGTGTGTGTGTGTGGTGCTTGTGCTGGCATGTGTGTAAAAACACTGGATCTGATTGGCTACCAGGAAACATGACTCTGCCTTAGCCAATCATAATCGCATACCTCGTTATTAACCCACCTCCTCACTAGCTGTGTGAGCCACGGGGTGCGTTCGGATTACAGTTTATTCAATCAATAGCCTACATAGTAACCTTTACTGTCTATAATAGTAACGCACATAGGCGTCGATTTCGGTGGGTCCACGTCCCCACCAGATTCCGTCATGAGTCATTTTATACCCACCACTTTTTGAAACATTGAGGCACGGATGTTAACACAAATTTAAATAAGAGATTAAATAAGAGATCTAGCGCTAAAATGTGTTGTTTTTTAAATCAAGCTGAGCGCTCGTTCCCGCTGCTGTCAGTTGCATGGATAGTTGTTCTCTTGTGGCTCGTGCTGTCACATACAGTCTTCACTCGGATGCGCGCTTCAATCTATCACCGTTGTGGAGACTATTCGTTTCGGTGAAATCACAAAATAAAATGCACACAAACGTGTCCCTGCTGAACAAATTCAGTTTTGATGAGAGAGAAAAAAAAACAACTATAGAAGTGCGGATTCGAACCAGTAATCTCTGACACGCTTGGCAAATGATCTACCACTAGCCCACTTAAGAACTCAAATAACATTTGCGGATCGATGGATTTATTTACTGGTTGAGCAGTTTGATAACTTTGTATCAGCATTTCTGAAAATGCACGTCCGACTGCATCTCTGTCGCCAGCACATTTCAAACCAAAGTGACGCCCGTGGTAACGCACCGCATTTAACGTTCAGTAACGTTAACGCCGTTGTAACGACGGGAAAAGTAATTAGTTAGATTACCCCCTTACTGAAAAAATAACGACGTTACCTAACGCCGTTCTTTTAAACGCCGTTATTCCCAACACTGCTAAATACAGTTTACCCACCATCTCAGATTAACCTTACATCGCTAGCTTCCGTTATTGTTACCACAGCACGCTAGTGTTTAAGCGCCACCCGCGCTCATTTATTTATTATTTATTTTCTCTCGCGCGCCCGCGCCTTTGAGTTCATAAAAGCCCAGGTAAGTAAGAATCAGTCAACACAAACGGTGAGTAATGTCTTGTCCTGTTATTGTCACCTGTGTCACATGTCATATGTTTAGTATAGCCTTCTCCGATGGCAATTTAGGATTTATTTGTGATAAATGCAAGGAGACAGTCAGGCTGACGGAGAAGATTTCAGAGCTAGAGACACGCATCCAAACTTTAATTGAGGATAGTAAGGATAGTACTAGAGCTTTAGATACTTTTTTGGATGCGCCTAGCATAGTGAACTCTGTACATGATTCGGTTCCGGCTGAAGTAGAGCCCACGCAGCAGGGCAGATGGTTGACCGTGAGAGATTGCTCTAGTCGCGGATTAAAAAACCACTCTTCCGTTCCGATTACCATAACAAATCGATTTGCCCCACTCAGTGAAACACCCACTGAGAATTCTGTTGATTGTGCCCTGGTAATTGGTGATTCGATCACACGGAACGTGAAAATAGAGACACCAGGCACCATAGTCACATGTTTGCCGGGAGCCAGAGCGCCTGACATCAAAGCAAATTTAAAAGTGCTGGCTAATGCTAATCGTAAATTCTCTAAGATCATTATTCATGTCGGCACTAATGATGTTCGACTCCGCCAGTTGGAGATCACCAAAATTAATATTAAAGAGGTGTGTAAACTCGCAAGTACGATGTCAGGCACTGTAATTTTCTCTGGCCCCCTTCCTGTTCGCAGGAGGGATGAGATAGTTAGTAGATTGGCCTCACTCAATGGTTGGTTGTCTAAGTGGTGTCCCTTGAATAATATAGAATTCATAGACAATTGGAAAAGTTTTTGGGGCAAGCCTGACCTGTTGAAAAGAGATGGTGTTCATCCCTCCTGGGATGGTGCTGCTCTTCTCTCTAGTAATATGGCACATAGTCTTAGAGCTAAAACATGACAATCTGGGGCCCAGGTCAGGAAGCAGACAGACTGGCTAAACCGACCGTTTGCTAGCGGCCTCGCGTATATAAGATTATAATCTAGATGTGCTGTGTTTGACATAAACTTGGCTAAAACCAAACGATTACATTACTTTAAATGAGTCAACCCCACAAGATTACTGTTATAAATATGAACCTCGTCTAAAACGCAAAGGGGGAGGTGTTGCTGTAATTTATAGTAATATTTTCAAAACCACTAAGAAATCTATTTTTAAATATACTTCTTTTTGAAGTGTTGGTGCTTAATGTAAAAATATATAGTGTAAACGATAAATCACGTTTGAGATTTCTGCTGGCTACTGTATACAGGGCACCATAAAGATTTTATCAAAGAATTTGCGGACTTTCTATCAGAATTAGTATTGGCTAACGAAAAAGTACTAATTGTTGGTGATTTTAATATACATGTAGATAATGAAAAAGATGCATTGGGATTGGCACTTAAAGACATTGTAAACTCAATTGGAGTTAGACAACACGTGTCAGGACCCACTCATTGTCGTAATCATACTCTAGATCTAATATTATCACATGGAATAGATGTTGATGCCGTTGAAATTCTGCAGCAGAGCGATGACATCTCAGACCATTATCTAGTCTCATGTAAATTACATTTAGCCAAGGCTGCAAAGCCGACTCCGTGTTATAAATATGTTAGACCTATAACTTCTGCCACTAAAGATTGCTTTATCAATAATCTTCCTAATCAGTTTCATCATCTCAGCATCCCGGATAGCTTGCATATTGCAACAAAAACTTTTAACTCTCTCTTTTCCAGCACTTTAGACGCAGTTGCTCCGTTGCGCTTAAAGAAGATTAAAGAAAATAGTCCAACGCCGTGGTACAACGAGCACACTCAGGCCCTTAAGAGAACAGCCAGAAAAATGGAGCGCAACTGGAAGAAAACAAAACTAGAGGTATTTCGGATTTCATGGAAAGAAAGCTCGATTGCTTACAGAGAGGCTTTAAAAGCTGCAAGATCTGCTTATTTTTCAACCCTATTAGAAGAAAATAAACATAATCCTAGGTATTTATTTGAAACAGTGGCTAAACTAACGAAAAAGAAAGCTTCAAGCACAGAACTTTCAGGCCAACACAGTAATGACTTTATGAATTTCTTCACTTATAAGATTGATAATATCAGGGACAAAATTATAACTATGCAACCGTCTACTACAGTATCGCATCAGGGAGTGCATTGTAGTCTCCCTGAGGAAAATTTTTTATTCATTTGTTGCTATAGGAGAGGAAGAATTCTGCAAACTCGTTAATTCATCTAAATCGACAACTTGTATGTTAGACCCTATACCGACTAAGCTACTGAAAGAGATGCTTCCAGAGATCATAGATCCTCTTCTTAATATCATTAATTCGTCTTTGTCTCTAGGATACGTACCAAAAACCTTTAAGCTGGCTATGATAAAACCGCTTGTTAAAAAAACGCAACTTGATCCTTCAGAATTAGTCAATTACAGGCCGATCTCAAATCTGCCTTTTCTGTCAAAGATATTAGAAAAAGCAGTATCCTCACAACTGTGTTCCTTTCTTGAAAGAAATGATATCTGTGAGGATTCTCA
>CM060637.1:67500-130000 GCA_030578275.1 Meda fulgida
AGAAAATAACATTTATGCGTGGGAATGTTAAGTTGTTACACAAAAAACAAAAATGTTAAGTTGCTGAAATAAGGTCACAAAAAACACACTCAATACTTGTCAACATTATTTGTGAGTACTCATCAGAAAGAAGCACAAATGTCAGAACAGCTCAGACCACAGAGGGTTATTTTCATGGCTAAAGTCTGATTGCACTGTATTCAGCACAAACTCTATGATAGTATGTCAACAGCATGTATGTAAAAGTTTGTAGTTTTGAGATAATGACGTTTATGCGTGGTTTGTGTAAAACAAAACTGTCACTGAAATATGGTCATGAAACTGATTATTTCTTCACAAGACTTTGACAAAAATTGTATCAGGAATATCACACCTGAGGAGATTAAGAGCCTGCCCCTAATGAGCCTTCCAGCCAGGTATGTGACTGAGAAGGAACTACAAAAACAAATGTGAGGACAAAAGAAATATATATATGTATAGTAGTTTATTTAAAATAGAGTTAACAATATAATTCAAATATGAGGTCAAATGCACAGTTTGAGTACACAGTCATACCTGGAAATAAATCCTGTTCAAATAGGCTATATACTGTAAGTAAACATCACATACCTGGCAAATAAAAAAACGTTCCTGCTTCTAGTCAGGGAGTTCCCCTTCACCATATTCATGCAGAATATGCCCAACGCAGGCTAGTATCAGGCCACTGTGATTCTCACACCTGTGAGACAAAAGAAAAAACCATCTGTGAGCATACTGATAACAGGATCATAGCAACTATTGCATTCTTAATATTATGTCCACTCTTTACAGAATTTGTTTGTGATCTCATGCATGCATGTATTATTATTGCACAGTTCATGAACAAAATTTGTATATTTTATATTATATATTTAGCAAATGAGCAGTAATTTGGGGACTGATGCTTCATTGATGTGGCAGTAGGCTATTTTACAGTAAACACAAAATCTACATCTGTAACATATATTTGTTTAGAATATACAATTTAATTTGCATTTTAAATGTTGCTTATACGAAGAGATTTTATTTTAACATATTTCAGTCGATTTCACTCATCTCAGTATAGCAATATAGTTTGGGAAAAGCCAAACTAGTCACGTTCTAGAGTATACGTTCATGTTAAAGTAGCATGTTTACTAATGTAAGTGTGTGTAGTAAACGAATCCACGCATTTGCGTCATTCACACAGAGGCACGGATAACATGCAGGATTCATGTAGCCTGACGTCGTCATACTCGGATGCTAGTCAGCGTATGAGTCTGGTCTGCTCCACTGTGATTATGGGGCCCGAACCAGGAAAGAAAATGCCTCTGCACTCAATTGGATAGACCTACAACCAATCAGAGCAACGGAGGAAATGACGTATGTTGAGGCTTCCGGAGCCGGCAGCGAGCTTTTGCAGAATCCCGTAGGAAGGACGGCAAACACATCTTTCCGACCTTGATCACGGTTCTCTGTTCCTCTTTTAAAAGGAATGCGCTGTCTACATCTTCTCTAACAGACGCGATGGCTGAATCTACACATTCTCCAGCGGCAGCCATTCTTTGTTGTAAACGAATTCAACCCAATGCACTCTTTGGTGACGTGGATGATGGCGCTACTGTCCATCATCGTATAAAGCCCGCCCTGACAGTGTGATTGGTCCGAACAGCTTTGGTTCGGGAATACTTGCTTCACAATGAATCAAGTCCAGACTGAACTTCCCGACCTCAAGTGTTGTGGGCGGGGCTAAGCTCGGCTGGCATCCAGGCTAGTCTTTTTGCATTTTACAGACACAATTTCATATTGCGATTAAATAAAGATCTTCTTAAGAATAAAGCACTTACCCGTCATCACAATCCTCGTCTGGATCTGTTGCTCCTCGAACTGAAACTGAAACCAGCTCTTCTTTTGAGGTAAATTCACGAGTTCACACTTACATATAATTAGATGGAGTAAAGCTTTGTGTATTAGGCGTGCTGTCCAGGGGGAATTTGGCCCGAACCCAGAGTACTCCCCCCGTGTATAGCAGTGGTTAGAACTAACGTGTGTGGAGACGGGGTGGTGGAGGGATGCTGATAAAATGTCAACGAACAGAGAGGTAAGACTGCTGTATATACACCTCTTATCGTTGATCAACTGAATGCTCTCCACTCGTGTTAATTATCTGAACGTGCTCCTCCTGAACTTTAATAAAACTTAATTTATTCCAGGATTATTTCTCACCGCGTCTCAAAACAATGTAAAGTACATGAATCTGATTAAACTTGTTTTATAGAGTTGATGTGGTCATTGACAGTGTTGCATGCGTAGCCTCAGAATAAGTGTTTGAATAGCGCATGCTGTCCACATTAGCGGATAATGAGGAACAACTGACATCTCTCTCTTGTCACACAGATTTCATAAACAGAGAGTTTTTGTTTTCAATTAGATAATTTAAAAGTAGGCACTTTGTGTCTGTAATGTTTATAAAGACATCTCTCATGTCTGTGACAAGTATTCGCTGAGTTTTGTTTAAGTTTAGAGACGTGCTCCAGAAAAAAAGTGCACGGAGACCGAGACGGCAGAAAGCACACCCTGTTTGTTTTCTTTATTTTACAAAAGCACAATGTTTTGTTTTGATTGTAAGTGTACACATTCAAAAGACCTTTTACAGTTTCAAATGATGTATTACTTTTATCTGTATGACGATAAATGAGTATTTTAAGTCTATTTTGCTGCTATGTGAAAAAAATGCAGCGAAAGCGCCGGCGTGTTTGTCGACCCCAGAGGGTTAAACTGGACTATCTCTCTCCGTTTCAGACCTACTCTGGCTTGTTCTGCGTCACTGTCAATCCCTACAAGTGGCTCCCAGTGTACGATTCAGTGGTTGTGAATGGATACAGAGGCAAAAAGAGGATTGAAGCCCCGCCTCACATCTTCTCCATCTCCGACAACGCCTACCAGTTCATGCTCACTGGTAAGTGGATTCCAGAAGTGTTATTATGACAACGAGAGTTATGACAAACTTTGACACAATGAAAAAAAACATTACTAATAATAATAATTTAAAAAGTTCATAAAAAAGAAGACCGTGTTTGTTGTCTTTAGTTAACAATTAGATAGATAGTAAACCATGCCTGCCTGAGGGTTTTCAGCTGATCCAAATGGGTTGTAATCTTCAAGAATGCATTCATTTACTAAGTGCTTCATATGCTGCCTTCACGTGCTATCGGACATTTACTACTTCCCACTTTTGAAGTCGTGACTGAGCTCATTGCTTTCAAATTTTTATTTGAGAGGTCGTTCATGTCCATTTTGTTAACTAGGAAACTAGTATTACAATAATATCAATAGCACGTGAAGACAGCAATAATGACCATTACTTTAAATTGTTGCATAATAAATGTTAGCAAATATCTTCTATAAGAATAAATCCAAATGAAATGTGAAGGTTAGCATAGCCTATTAATTTGTAAATGCAAGAACAACAAAAAATGAATGATAAATTAACTGAAAATACTTTACGAAACTTTATGCCTTCAAGTTAATATAAAGTACTACCTAATTTGGAAACCCTGTTAACATTCGGTTTTTATCCCACTAGAACATTTTAAACAATTACTTAAATGTTCCAAATTTGAACAATGCACATGTTTTCAATGACCCCTTTAAGTCATTCTCAAATTGTTTTGCATGTATTGTAAATCTGCTTTGTTTTGTTTGTTTCTGTGTAACTTGTCTAATTGTTGGCCCCAGGGCTCCCTTGTAAAAGAGATTTGAATATCTCAATGGGACATCACCTGGTAAAATAAAGGATAAATAAAAAATAAAAAATAAACATTTCATGTTTAATTTCAGATCGTGAGAACCAGTCTGTCCTGATTAGGGTTAGGGTTAGTAGATATTCTTCTTCTGAAATAACCTGAAGCTTTTCAATCATAATGTAAACCAAGAGAAGATTTATGACTAAATAATGATCTATTGTGAACCTCTAGTGGAGAATCTGGTGCAGACTGTGAACACAAACATGTCATCCATTACTTTGCAACTGTTGGTGCAGTGTCTGGATCGAAGAAGGCAGAAAATGTCCTTGGAAAAATGCAGGTTAGTAAATATCTCTTCAAGACAATGTTATTGATTACAGTATTTGTGCTTTACCTAATAACTATCCATTGTCCTACAATTACATATAGGGATCATTGGAGGATCAAATTGTGGCAGCCAACCCTCTGCTGGAGGCTTATGGTAATGCCAAGACTGAGGAAAGACAACTAAAGGTGCATTAAACTTATTTATTTTTTTGTCTTTGGAAGATCTGCTGGAAAAGTCAAGAGTAGCATTCCAGCTGTCTGCTGAGAGGAGCTACCACATCTTCTACCAGCTCATGAGCCAGAGCTTGTTGGTATGAACATTTTAGATATCAGATTTTAATGTACTTCTATTTTATTGTTGTTTTATACCAATCAATAAAACTAAATAAATGTAAAAATTATTTTGATACAGAGGCCCTGCTTATCACCAAAAAATCCATACGATTTCCAAATGATCAGCCAGGGTGAAATCACTGTCAAGAGTATCAATGATGTGGAGGAGTTCATTGCCACAGATGTATGGAACAACTGCATTATCATTATTATTATTTTCTGATTCTATGTCAAGTCAAGTCAAGTGTATTTATATAGCGCTTTTCACAATATAAATTGCATCAAAGCAGCTTCACAATATCAATCAAATAACATAACAATGTTTGTTTCTTAGTGAAAAAACATCCACGTTTGGTAGGGCTGATCAATGGTATTAATTCTTGGTTAATTAATTTGAATATCCCCAACTGAGCAAGCCAAAGGCAACAGTGGCAAGGAACCGAAAAACTCCATCAAGTGACCTACTGGTGTCCTAAAACTCCATCAGGTGACCTACTGGTGTCCTAAAACTCCATCAGGTTACCTAATGGAGAAAAAAAAAAAACCTTGGGAGAACCCAGGCTCAGTCGGGGCCCAGTTCTCCTCTGGCGTTTATGAACTAGAGGCCGGATTTACAGTAACTGTAATTTGATACAGAATTTTGTTTTATTTTATCACTTCGGGGTGGGTACGCGAACCGGAATCACAACGTTTTATCTGTAGAGTGGGAAAGGGATCCTCCATAGGGAGAGGCTAGTTGGCACTTCAGCACTGCGTTGTCATCGGGTCCAGGCAAAGCTCCTAGTCAGGCTGCGGGAAAACCTCGGGATAAACAAAGACACTAAAATTAGCGTAGATGCCATTCTTCTTATGATGATGTAACGAGTACATCAGGATTTAAGGGAAGTGTTCCCAGTTCCGGCTGACCTAATCTATGCAGCCTAACATTGAGTTATAGAAGTCTATAATATATTATGTGTATGCTAGGTCAAAGAGATGTGTTTTTAGTCTAGCTTTGAACTGACAGAGTGTGTCTGCTTCCCGGACAATGGTAGGAAGACTGTTCCAAAGTTTTGGTGCTAAATAGGAAAAGGATCTACCGCCAGCAGTCGATTTTGATATTCTAGGTATTATCAACTGGCCCGAATTTTGAGATCGCAATAGACGTGAAGGACTATAATGCGTTAAGAGCTCGCTCAAGTACTGCGGAGCTAAACCATTTAGTGCTTTGTAAGTAATCAACAATATTTTAAAATGTATACGATGTTTAATAGGCAGCCAATGCAGTGTTGACAGAACCGGGCTAATATGGTCATATTTCCTGGTTCTAGTAAGAACTCGAGCGGCTGCGTTTTGGACCAGCTGTAGTTTATTTATTAAGCGTGCAGGGCAACCACCCAGTAGAGCATTACAATAATCTAGTCTTAATGTCATGCAAGCATGAACTAATTGTTCCGCATTTGTTAATGAGAGCATATGTCGTAATTTAGATATATTTTTAAGATGGAAAAATGCGGTTTTACAGATACTAGACACGTGACTTTCAAATGAAAGATTGCTATCAAAGAGCACACCCAGGTTCCTAACCGACGACGAAGACTTAACAGAGCAGCCATCAAGTGTTAGACAGTATTCTAGGTTATTACGTGTGGAAGTTTTTTGTCCAATAATTAGAATCTCTGTTTTTTCAGAGTTTAGTAGTAGGAAATTACTAGTCATCCAATTTTTTAAATCAGCTATGCATTCCGTTAATTTTGTGAATTGGTAAGTTTCATTAGGTTTAGAAGAAATATACAGCTGAGTATCATCGACATAACAATGAAAGCTAATTCCATGTTTCCTAATGATATGTCCTAATGGTAGCATGTACAGAGTGAACAGCAGCGGTCCTAGTACTGAGCCTTGTGGTACGCCATACTGAACTTGTGATCGATAAGACATCTCTTCATTTACTGCTACAAACCGATAACGGTCAGATAAGTATGATTTAAACCATGCTAGTGCAATTCCACTAATGCCAACATAGTTTTCTAGTCTATTTAAAAGAATGTTGTGGTCAATTGTGTCAAATGCAGCACTAAGATCAAGTAACACTAATAAAGAGATACAACCACGATCGGATGATAAAAGTAAATCATTTGTAACTCTAATGAGAGCTGTCTCAGTACTATGGTGCGATCTAAATCCTGACTGAGAATCCTCACAGATATCATTTCTTTCAAGAAAGGAACACAGTTGTGAGGATACTGCTTTTTCTAATATCTTTGACAGAAAAGGCAGATTTGAGATCGGCCTGTAATTGACTAATTCTGAAGGATCAAGTTGAGTTTTTTTAACAAGCGGTTTTATCATAGCCAGCTTAAAGGTTTTTGGTATGTATCCTAGAGACAAAGACGAATTAATGATATTAAGAAGAGGATCTATGATCTCTGGAAGCATCTCTTTCATTAGCTTAGTCGGTATAGGGTCTAACATACAAGTTGTCGATTTAGATGAATTAACGAGTTTGCAGAATTCCTCCTCTCCTATAGCAACAAATGAATAAAATTTTTCCTCAGGGAGACTACAATGCACTCCCTGATGCGATACTGTAGTAGACGGTTGCATAGTTATAATTTTGTCCCTGATATTATCAATCTTATAAGTGAAGAAGTTCATAAAGTCATTACTGCTGTGTTGCTTGGAAACTTCTGTGCTTTGCAACATATGTGACCTAAAATAGACAAACAATACTGAATTACTTACTATATGAATGACCCTTCCTCTTTGATTTTAATTAATAATGTGTGGTTCATTTGGTCATATAAAAACAGACTGCCATTGACATTCTGGGCTTCACTGCTGATGAGAAAATCAGCATCTACAAGCTGACAGGTGCTGTGATGCATCATGGAGGCATGAAGTTTAAACAGAAGCAGAGAGAGGAGCAGGCCGAGCCTGAGGGCGCAGAGGGTAAGACGTACAATTAGCACATACTATAAACATGTAAACGTTCACTTCCTTAGTGATAATAATGCGTAAAACTGTTCTTCCTCAGTGGCTGATAAAATCGCCTACCTCATGGGCCTTAACTCCGCTGACATGCTGAAAGCTCTGTGTTACCCCAGAGTGAATGATATATTTACTGTACACTTATTATACTATTTTTTTTCCCCACATAATTACGGGGACATATTGAATTGAGAGTAATGTTTTAAATTAGGGCCGGGACTCGATTAAAAAAATTAATCTAATTAATTAGAGGCTTTGTAATTAATTAATTGAAATTAATCGCATTTTAATTGCATAAATATTTGACCTGAGAACAGTGAGAAGGAATTTTTTTCACACGGATTTTTAGTATACCATTGAATAATGACTGAATACATAAGCTTAAGCAACAAAATATTGTCTATTTTTGTTCAACCAAGTCCAGCAGACCAGTGTTTTTTGCCATTAAATGTAGCAATAGCATATTGCTACACTACACTAATAGCAATAGCGAATTCCTTGTTGCGTAGCTTGCACACAACCATGCTCTTATCGACGCTTCTATCCGTTCGTTTTTTGTAGGGATGCACCGAATCCAGATTTGTGGGGTTCGGCCGAATACCGCATCCACTGGTTAAGATTCTGCCGGATCCGAAACCGAATCCCGAATCCTACTCTCATCCTCAGTCCATTAACACAGTAAACACATTAATGAAGTAAACAACGTGGATTTTTCATTTGATTTTATTTTTCATTTTATTTTAACTGTAAAAAAAAGAAAAAAAAGAATAAGCAATATTATACATTTTAACAGCGGCGATGTTGTGTATTGTTTAGGGTCCTTGCCACCACGAGACAAATCGGAATTGCAAATTGAACATATAGCTTGACTTGAACTGCCTTCTTTTGACTGAAAGTACTGCCAAACAACACTTTTTCTACTCATGAGTTCCATTTTCACTTTCTCACAGCTACTGCATTCGAACGGCCCACCTACTGTAACGAGTGGAAATAAGGTGTGGCCCCTTTAAGAGCTGCGCGCTCCCGGTTGAACTGTCTGCAGGCTGTATTGTGTGTGCCGTGCGCCTCGAACACCCCATGTATGCGCGTTATTTCTGTTTGATGCTCATTTTTATCTTAATTTGTTTATAAAGTAAAGCTGTGGACGGTAGAACGTGTGACAGTTACACAAGTTCGATTGGGGAATAAAGTGCGAGTTGTTGTGAGATGCCAATCGCCTTCGTGAGTCTTTCTGGCCTCTGCAATAACTTTAGCTGTGAGCTATCTCTATTTTTCTTCTTGACACAACGCGTTACACTACAGGCTTGTTCGACTTGAACCGTTGCTGCACAGACCGATCGGTTTATGACAAAGTAACGTTACCGAGAGAGCAATTCAAAAGGAGCCGTCTGCTCTCTATTCGCCCTCACGGTACTTAGATGTCATTCACCGATCGATCTGTGCAGCGCCCGGTATCAACGGCGGCGTGACGTCGATATAGCGCGTGTAGTGCAAGCCTAGGGTTCGGTTCGGTGGAAAAAAAATTCTACGGTTCGGCAGAAACCGAACCCCGTTAAAAAGCCCAATATTCGGCCGAATCCTGGATTCGGTGCATCCCTAGTTTTTTGTAACAAAATTTCCCATCCACCGGCCAACCAAAGCGATCTCGTCAGCTTCTTCGTCATGAACGCTAGTTGGTGCGCCAGTATAATCGGTCCGCCGAAACTCATCCAGTGAGAAACGTTCCGCGGTGCAAAAACAAGTGCGATTAAAAATATTTTTTTGTGTAATTAATTAACGCGTTAAAGTCTGTAGTTAATTAATCTTAATTAACGCGTTAATTCCCGGCCCTATTTTAAATATTACCTGTTAAATCCATTTCGTAACTTACAGCATTCAAAACAGACAAGATGATCACAATAATATGATCAAACTCAGGAAACAATAAATCATCTCTGATTTCATTTTCAATACAATCAAAAACGGAGACGCAAGAGTTAAAACGGCAAGTTGTATTTGAATGAATGTATATGAAGAGAGCGCGTGATATATGAATGTGTTATAATGCGTTGCTATTGACGACGGTCATTAGAAGGAAGGAAATGCCACAGAATATAAGCTTGCTTTAAAAAGTGCGTAGAGCTGCTTGTTTTAATTGTTGTTTGTTGATTTTCAAATATAAAACTTTTTGAAATGTTACAAATACATAACAATAGATTAGTCGACTAATCGATAAAATAATCGCCCGACTAATCGTTTAATTAATAATTGTTTACCCCAGCCCTACTGAAGGGCACCTCAGTCATTACCTGCCGGCATTGAGAATAAAACCCTCGACTTGTGGGTTACAAGTCAGACTCCCTAACCATTAGGCCACAACTGCCCATCTATATTGGTTAGTTCACTTAAATTGGCTTATATTTCAGGCTGCAGTGATGGCTGAGGAGCTGGAGAAGGAGCAGGACACCAGTAGTCACCTGGAGAGAATGAAGAAGAACCTGGAGGTGACTGTCAAAGACCTGCAGCACCGTCTGGATGAGGCTGAAAGTCTGGCCATGAAGGGTGGAAAGAAACAGCTCCAGAAACTGGAGTCCAGGGTAAATTTAAGTGTTCAGGAGCTTAACAAAACTCATTCTTAGATATACTGGTCGTGGCAGAGATTTGACAAGCAAAACAATAACTCTCTACTGAAGGTGCGCGAGTTAAGAGTCTGAAGTTGAAGCCGAGCAGAGACGTGGAGCAGACGCTGTGAAAGGAGTGCGCAAATACGAGAGGAGAGTGAAGGAACTTACCTACCAGTTAAAACTACTTTTAATTAGAAATGTATCACCTTTTACAATTTACAGTTTTAACTAAGACCATGACCATCATTTACACCCAAAGACTGAGGAAGACAAGAAGAACGTGACCCGACTGCAGGATCTGAAAGGACAAGAACGTCCAGCGGCATGAATGCACTGCTATGCAATGGGTTGAATATCTTGTGTAATCATAACAGGAGGAGCAGGCCAACACACACCTGTCCAGGTACAGGAAGGTGCAGCATGAGCTGGAGGAGGCTCAGGAGCGCGCTGACATCGCAGAGTCCCAGGTCAACAAGCTGAGGGCCAAGAGCCGTGAAGTTCGAAAGGTATTGTAAATTTTTACACTGCTTAATATACAAGCGTTTCTGACTGGGAAAAAAATATGCAACTTAATTCTTGTAAATTTAAATGTCTTTTTATTTACTGCAGAGCAAGGATGAAGAATGAAGATGAGACATCACGCCACATCTACAAGCAAACATATAATATGACTTGTACTGTATCTTACATGTCCATTAAATGCAGTTTATCAAGGCGCTCTCTGTCTGTATTGTAGACTGGTAGAACATGGCACCAATGTCAAGATCAAGGGTTCAATTCTCAGGGAGTGCATGGACTAATAAAAAAAGAATTCATACCTTGAATGCAATTTAGGTCGCGTAAATGGTAAAATGGTAAATGGACTGCATTTATATAGCGCTTTCACAGACCCAATGGCCACCAAAGCGCTTTACACATTGCCTCACATTCACCCATTCACTCACTCATTCATACAACGACGGCGGTGTCAGCCATGCAAGGCGCCATCCAGCTCGTCGGGAGCAGCTGGGGTTAGGTGTCTTGCCCATGGACACCTCGACACTTGGTCAGGTGGAACCGGGGATTAAACCACCAACCTTCCGGTTTGTAGACAACCCACATGAACCACTGAACCACTGTCGCCCTCGGAAAGCTTAGGAAAGTTTCTACCAAATTTACAGGTGTGTAAATACCTCATTTACTCAATACCTCAAAATACTAATTTTAAAATTCAGCTAAATTAATAATAATTTCATCTGTCAAACTGTCAGGGTTTGGGTAGGTGGAAGTAGTGAGGACTCAAGTGCAGAGGATAAGGCTTTTATTAATCAAAAATGAAAACAAAAACTAGATCCTGTTGCCAAGTCCAGTCCAAGTAAAGGAAAACAAGACAGACTTGACTTGACTTGGACTGGACTTAGCAACAGGATCTAGGCAGGACACAAGGGGTACATTCAATGACGAAACAGTACAGGACTGCAAACACAGGGAGAATAAATAGGAACAACAAACAAAAGAGGTAACGAGGGAGGACAGGTGGGGCAAATGAATCAGGTAACGAGGGAGGACAGGTGGGGCAAACAAATAAATCAGGTAACGAGGGAGGACAGGTGGGGCAAACAAATAAATCAGGTAACGAGGGAGGACAGGTAGGGCAAATGAATCAGGTAACGAGGGAGGACAGGTGGGGCAAACAAATAAATCAGGTAACGAGGGAGGACAGGTGGGGCAAATGAATCAGGTAACGAGGGAGGACAGGTGGGGCAAACAAATAAATCAGGTAATGAGGGAGGACAGGTGGGGCAAACAAATCAATCAGGTAACGAGGGAGGACAGGTGGGCAAACAAATCAGGTAATGAGGGAGGACAGGTGGGGCAAATGAATCAGGTAACGAGGGAGGACAGGTGGGGCAAACAAATAAATCAGGTAACGAGGGAGGACAGGTGGGGCAAACAAATCAGGTAATAAGGGAGGACAGGTGGGGCAAACAAATCAATCAGGTAACGAGGGAGGACAGGTGGGCAAACAAATCAATCAGGTAACAAGATGGGAGGGGCTAGACAGTCAACAGGAGAGCACATGGCACAAGGAAACAGAACCCTGACACAAACATAATACAAAGCTATACAGTCCAAGCTTCTCAATTTCATTGATGAATGAGAATTACTGTGTGCAAATGAAATCTCAAATTCTTTAATAATAATTATAATAATAAATTTATTACATTTATATAGTGCTTTATATAGCTCGGCACTCAAAGCCCTTTACATAGGGGACACTTTTACATACATGGGGGAACTTAATATTCAACACTATTTATCTGAATGTACAGGGTTTTAATAAATAATATTTTAGCATCCAAATACATTGCGAAAATGGAAAAATTTGGTATTTGTGGGGATTGAGAGAGGTAGGTTATGTAAGCCCAATGCCGGTATCTGTTTCAGTTTCACTTTAAATTAATTTGTTTTGGCTAATGTCACAAATGTCTCTGCATTGCAAATTTATTCCAAAATATTCTCATGCACTTAAATTTAAGTTTGACAGAGCTGGCTCCGTGTCTGGTAAATTGTCCATGTTTGTTTAACAATAACTAGGCAAGTTTTATGACGCAACTGAAAAAGCAAAAACTAAAAGATGCATCAAATAAAACAATCTTTTTACTAGAGCTGAACGATTTGGGGAAAATGTCATATTACGATTATTGAGGTCAATATTGCGATATGCGATATAATAAACAAATGGTTTCATGAGTCAACTTGCTTGGAACACACAATTTGCAACACACAAATTAGTGATAATACTGAAATGTGTATTTCTCAACTGTAGAAGTGTATTGTGATTGTCAAAACATTTGGTAACTAAACAGAATTTAGTTGTCAAGAATTTTTGTCAAGTGACAACATGTTACAATGTTTACATGGTACAATGACTTGGTAGGCTACTATTTTTATTATAGCTTGACACAAATTTCAAGATTTCAATTTGTTTTTTAAATGTCTCACCTAATGCTGTAAACCTACAGAGCCCTGTCAGCGGGTATTATTATTAAAGGTTAAAAATAACTCAAATTAAATATAATGTGGTTTTTACTAGGCTATAATAACAATGTTACAATATTTTAATGATATACAGAAAAAAAATATAAAAAACAATAATAGTGTAGTGCACATATTTAGCAAAATACATATTTACTATACTCAAAATACTTTGATAGAAAGCTATCAAATGGCTTTCCTGGGGTAAATGTAATGTTATGTGACATAGCCTATTGTTCTCCAGCTGTTTTACTGACCTCTTTCCACGGTTGATCTGTATTATCTATGAGGCATAAACTTTTCGGTAAGTTGTACTGTATCTTTCAACACACCTATTGTTCATTCGTGTTTATTTACTATTAACTAGTAAAGACTAAGAGATGTTCGGTTCACGACCACGATCTGTCACATCACATTTACAAGCGCCAAAATGCTATTGTTTGAATTTTCGGATAAAATTGACAGAATCTGAGAGCTGAGAATTTGTTTCCTATCATAAGTCACCTGCTCTGCCTAGTCTGTCGGTGTCTTCTTTGCTTTGCAATTTTTCTCTGCGTGAGAAAATGGATGTGTGGCGTGAGAGCGTGTGAAAAGTGTAAATTGCGTGAGTCTCACGCTGAATGAGTGTCGGTTAACTGACAGGTCTTCTTTTTATTAGCGGTGTAGAAAATGGGCAAGCAGCTCTCAGAGAGAATGGGTTGTCATGTCCACACATGCATTTATTTATTTCATTTAATCGCATAGACTTGACATTGCGATTGCGATATGATTAATCGTGCAGCACAGGTTTTTACCCACCCCTTGGGTCAAATGCATCTTGTTTCTGAATTATGTAGTAACTCAGGTCTGTACACTCTAGTCATAACAGTAGTGCAATTATAACAGTTTTGTAGGACTGCAACTAATGATTATTTTGATAATCGATTAGTTGGCTGATTATTTCTTTGATTAATCGGATTTAAAAAAAATAATTTGACAAAACAAACTATTCCACATCCTGCCCAATGCTGTCCTTCAAACAAACATGCCATCTGAATGCTATGAAAATGTATAGCTCTTTTGCACTTAGCATAGATATAGATAGCCGTTTGCATCAATTTACGGTGGAAGACGGTTCCAAGATGGCGCCAGTGTACCTGACTTGCCGTCTTCCTCGTCTGTCTCAGTTTGTTGTACCTGTTCGTCTGGCATCAATAGTGTTTGTTTTATGCATGGTGTTGCACTGGGACCATGTAGTATCAGAGCTGACCTCGATCGTCAAGCCTTGCTCAACATCCAAAGCCGTATGGGAGTTTACCGCGATTTTCGTCCTATTCTGCATTCTCGATGCCGATGCTCGTTCAGCCTGGCCGTGGTGGAGTGCGCTCGCTGGCTTCGCTCCTGCTCTAAGGGAGAGCTAGCCTTGGTGGAGTGCACTCGGCAGCTGTGCTCCTGCTCTAAGGAAGCGCCGGAAGAGAGCTAGCCGTGGTGGAGTGCGCTCGCCGGCTGCGCTCCTGCTCTAAGGAAGCGCCGGAAGAGAGCTAGCCGTGGTGGAGTGCGCTCGCCGGCTGCGCTCCTGCTCTAAGGAAGCGCAGGAAGAGAGCTAGCCGTGGTGGAGTGCGCTCGCCAGCTGCGCTCCTGCTCCAAGGGAGCGCCGGAAGAGAGCTAGCCGTGGTGGAGTGCGCTCGCCGGCTGTGCTCCTGCTCTAAGGAAGCGCCGGAAGAGAGCTAGCCGTGGTCGAGTGCGCTCGCCGGCTGCGCTCCTGCTCTAAGGAAGCGCCGGAAGAGAGCTAGCCGTGTTGGAGTGCGCTCGCCGGCTGCGCTCCTGCTCCAAGGGAGCGCCGGAAGAGAGCTAGCCGTGGTGGAGTGCGCTCGCCGGCTGCGCTCCTGCTCTAAGGAAGCGCCGGAAGAGAGCTAGCCGTGGTGGAGTGCGCTCGCCGGCTGCGCTCCTGCTCCAAGGGAGCGCCGGAAGAGAGCTAGCCGTGGTGGAGTGCGCTCGGCAGCTGTGCTCCTGCTCTAAGGAAGCGCAGGAAGAGAGCTAGCCGTGGTGGACTGCACTCGGCAGCTGTGCTCCTGCTCTAAGGAAGCGCAGGAAGAGAGGTAGCCGTGGTGGAGTGCCCTCGCCGGCTGCGCTCCTGCTCTAAGGAAGCGCCAGAAGAGAGCTAGCCGTGGTGGAGTGCGCTCGCCAGCTGCGCTCCTGCTCTAAGGAAGCGCCGGAAGAGAGCTAGCCGTGGTGGAGTGCGCTCGCCGGCTGCGCTCCTGCTCCAAGGAAGCGCCGGAAGAGAGCTAGCCGTGGTGGAGTGCGCTCGCCGGCTGCGCTCCTGCTCCAAGGGAGCGCCGGAAGAGAGCTAGCCGTGGTGGAGTGCGCTCGCCGGCTGCGCTCCTGCTCCAAGGGAGCGCCGGAAGAGAGCTAGCCGTGGTGGAGTGCGCTCGCCGGCTGCGCTCCTGCTCCAAGGGAGCGCCGGAAGAGAGCTAGCCGTGGTGGAGTGCGCTCGCCGGCTGCGCTCCTGCTCTAAGGAAGCGCAGGAAGAGAGGTAGCTGTGGTGGAGTGCGCTCGCCGGCTGCGCTCCTGCTCTAAGGAAGCGCAGGAAGAGAGGTAGCCGTGGTGGAGTGCGCTCGCCGGCTGCGCTCCTGCTCTAAGGAAGCGCAGGACGAGAGGTAGCCGTGGTGGAGTGCGCTCACCGGCTGCGCTCCTGCTCTAAGGAAGCGCAGGAAGAGAGGTAGCCGTGGTGGAGTGCGCTCACCGGCTGCGCTCCTGCTCTAAGGAAGCGCAGGAAGAGAGGTAGCCGTGGTGGAGTGCGCTCACCGGCTGCGCTCCTGCTCTAAGGAAGCGCTGGAAGAGAGGTAGGCGTGGGGTTCGAGTGAGAAGCAGACGGATGGAGCTTGCCTCGGATACCATGGACTTGGAGGGTCTTCATCTGATGCGGCGCTCATGGGAATATAGATATGCTTTTCATCTTCCTGTTTTCCCGGACTCATCTATTTACTCTGCTTCTCCGCAAACACGGATTCGCCGGAGAGGAGTGAACTGTCAAAATCTACGTCATCTGGATTTGCCTCTGTCATCGCAGCCTCCTTTGAATATGGCCCTAGTTAACGCTAGATATTTTATTTCTGATGGAGACCTGGGCCAGTGCTGGCGAGTTGTCAGTTTTCGAGGAACTTTGTACAGTGTGTAGAATTACAGTCCGCTTCCTCTGCGCTCTCATCTATAGGCCAACTAACTTTGCCAGTGCTTTTATAAGTGACTTTTATGAATTTTTAACTTCTGTTGTTCTGTTGTAGGATCGCATATTATTATTAGGTGATTATTATTAATGCACGTTTGCTGCCCCGGTCGTCCCTTGGTTTCGGAGTTCTGTGATGTTATGGGCAATACATGAATCAACCAACACATGTCCGTGGTCATACACTTGATCTTATTGTGTCATATGGGACCTCTGTAGATAATGTATTTATCGAAAATGCTTCCTTCTCTGATCATAAGCCCATTATTTTTAGGATCCCTGTTATGAGTTCTGCCGTTGTTAAGAAGCCGACAGGCTCTTTTTCTCGCTTTATAAACCCACGTACCGCCTCTGTTTAGCGAAAAATATCTAGCTAATACTGTTGGAATAATTTCTCTGTTTTACGCAGCCTGTTCTGACATTTTAGAATCTATTGCCCCTTTGAAGATGAAACAACCAATGCAAAAACTTTATTATTGGCTGGACGACACTGCTCGTTCTCTCAGACAGGCTTGTCGTAAAGCGGAGAGGAGATGGAAGCGCGATTGTTTAACTGTCATCTTTAAACAGTGTCTGATTATGTTTCAGAATGCTGCTAAGTTTTTGTCTTTTTTGTTTTTGTCTATTTTGTCTGCAAAATACTTTTCTGAATTAATTTCTAAACCCTCCCATAGACCTAAGATTTTATTTTAATCCAAGTTGCTAATTTCATGGGGAAACCTCGTCGGAATTTGAGAATTTTTGTTATTTTTTTTGCTGATAAAGTGACATTTATTCGTTTATCCTTCACTTTACATCTTTCAGATCAGTTTTTGAATTCATTGGCTACTCCACTTTTCTTTTATCATTTTCAGCAAGTCTCTTTAACAGATCTCTATGAGCTGGTTAACAAGATGAAGATACCACACCACTTGATATCATTCCTTCAAAGATTATTAAAGCTGCTTTTCCTATAATTGGCCCCAGTGTCCAAGTGTTGATTAATTCATCTTTGAACACTGGGGTAGTCCCACAAGCTTTTAAGCATGCGGTTGTTCGTTCACAGTGCATGTTAAACACTCGATAAAAGACAATGTGAAAAATGTGTTCATTTTAAAATTAATATTAATATTTATTCATGCTGTAACAGTATTGTTCAAAGTTAGTTCATGTTAAATGTAGTTAGCTGTTCCATCTTAAAAATATAACGTTACTGAATTTTTTTCCCCACAAAATAAATGTAAATGATTAGATCATTATTTGCCATTCAAATGAGAGAGAACTCCATTTCACAATAAACAAGTTATTACCAAATACATAATCTGACAAAAGCACTCAAATGTATTATAATGCTCCAGTTTGCATCCCAAAAATATCCCATGGTAAATACCTAGTCTAAGTGTAAAACTCAGGTTTAGTCTAAATACTACTATAAATTCAGAATGACTAACAGATGCCCAAATCACAAGATTTTGGAAACTCTGTAAACAAACTGTAGAAACAATTTTCCAGTCAACCACGTTATTTCTCTAAAGATTTAACTCTAGTTGTGAATTCTCTTAAGGAAAGCACTTGAGCAAGAAAGCATCCAAGGGCCAGAGCATCTCTGTATTGTCGATTAGAAATGTAATGTAATGACGGAGAGGAGGCAGTCGGATCCATCTGCAGCACTTTATTCAAACAGGTAATGAAACAAGGAATCACTGACATGAAACATCAAAGGAACACGCATCAACATGTAGCGTGGCAAAACAAGACTTCGCAATCAACATAGAACTGAGCAGTCCAGATAAAGGGTAGATGATGATTAACAGGTGGGAGTGATGAGACTGAACGAGGAAACCAGGCAGGGATGGAAACTAATGATAGCAGAGGGGAAAGATGGGAAGTGCAGTTCTAGAACTCAGGTGACAAAGAGCGTGTGAACTCGGAGAGAGGTGAAGGCGCGCGCTCAGTGACAGCCGCGCGCTCCGTGACATGTAAATAATACTTTTTTTTTTTTAAAGAAATGTTACCTGGCCAGTTCAGCTGTGTCCCACTACTGTATGACAACAACAGGAAAGCCAAAGAATGAATCAATGCAGGAACAGCATGCCTGCAAACCAGCTGTTGAATAAAAGCACCTGCTAGTCTTTCTTTATACTGACCAAACAAAGGAATGACCATAATAAAGATTAAATTAATCAATAGCTTCCTTCAATATTCGTATAAATATGGGTGTCCGAGACGGAGTTGATTAAAGCGAATGACCATCTGATATCAAACTTTCAACTTGACACCACATTAACGCTTGTGATCTTTACTGACAAATGGCAAAGCCCTGATGGCATAGCTGACCGGCCAGCTATATTTGTAGAAAGTCCTAATATGACCACCCTTAGGGAAAGATGCCTTTTTTATTGAGGACATGTCCCCTTCTCATAAGGTGTCAACATCTTAGAATTTATTCCACAGCCTCCTGCCATCATTTCAAAGAAACCAAGAAAGCCTGTTGGACACATAGCACTGTCCTTGCAAGGCCAAGTAAAAAGACACAGGCAGGATCCAAGGAACACGGCACACCCAACT
Source organism: Meda fulgida (assembly GCA_030578275.1). Lineage (NCBI taxonomy): Eukaryota > Metazoa > Chordata > Actinopteri > Cypriniformes > Leuciscidae > Meda > Meda fulgida. Next base: position 86,247 of record CM060637.1, read on the forward strand.
CCACACAATCCTGGAGAGCTCTGAAGAAATCAGGGATGCTTTTTCATGACGCATTCATGCTTGGTTACAGCTCTGAACCGTCACACGAGACTTGCTGATCATCATCAATTTACTGTCATTTTGCAAAATGGGGTTTTAGCATTACCTGAATATACCACACACTGACCCTGGTCTCGCTTAGAACGAAACTGACCAATCTTTAAACCTCTTAATTGCCTTAACATCTCCGAGTCACTGCGGCACTACAACTGCGGTAAATACAATATATCTAGACCTAAGTCTGAAAAATGGGTCATGTCACATCGATATATATAGCCCAGCTCTAAAACTTGCTCTATGGTAAAGTACAAAGGCATTATAGACATAACAGTAAAGCTGATTTGAAATTGTGTAGTTTGAAAAGCGCTATAAATAAATTTGACTGTAATATGACTACGACTCTGAGATCAACAGCATTTCATCACAAATTAACAGACATCTGATGCCCAATAGACTAGTACAGCCATTAGTAGAATGTAAAATACTCTGAATTTTAAATAACAATAAAATAACAATAATAATAAAATTTAAAAAAAAGAAATCTGAAATAACAAGCTGGAAAAGAGCAGAGAAATGAGAGAGGACAAATTCAATGCATGGCCAAAAACAAAGTTCGCATTTAGTGCAAATAAGAATCATACGCTTTAATGCATTTGCTAAGCATCTTATGTATTATAAGCTATTTCTATTATCCACCTGATTAGGATGTCTAAAAGAGACCCTATACACATTTGACAGTAACACTTTATTTCGATGATCCAGACATTCTACTAACTATACGTAACTGGTCAACTACATGTCAACAAACTCTCATTAGAGTATTAGTAGAAGGTCTGCTTAAAACCTGCTAACACTTTATTTAGAACAGACATTCTACTGGCTACAAGCTACTTTGCAAGTACAACCCTATAACCTAACCCTAACCTAGCAGTCTACTAATACTCTAATGAAAATTAGTTGACAGGTTACTTATAGTTAGTAGAATGTCTACCAATTTGACTTAAAAAAATATTAAGAGCTGCGGTTGACCATTACTTGTATATGTGTTGTTGTTTTTAATCTGTTTTTAATTTGGAATATAAAAAAGCTGTTATTAATTTGGAATATGAAAAATACACTTTAAAGTTGAATCTTTAGAACACTTCATTCATCATGAATGATGAAATTGACTAGTCTCATAGGTTTGTCTACACAGCATTATTGTGCCAGATCTTGTCGGAAGGCCTTCAGCATAAGTGTCACCATATGCACAAGTTCACAGAATGACAACTGTTGTGCCCAAATTTGCTGCATGCTTTGTCACATGAAAAGCTTTCCAGGCTTCTGGGAACAGTATCCCAGTGACATTTGAGAGCTTCTCCACAGCTAAACTGGGCTCTACTGTAGTGCCAAGGCACTTGAAGAAGATTATGCTCTACATAAGACCCAAACAATGTCTGAACTCCAGTAACTGATACCCTTCACATAACAACCCTTTCTCAAGGTCAAGGCGCTTGATCACAAGTGGCACCTATAAATACATCAAGTGTAATTTTTAATCTCAATATTGGTGGCTTATTTTCAAATATTTGTTTAATTCATCTAGTGCCAATTTACAATTTATCTTACTGAAGGGTTCACTGCCATTATCTCAACCCCATTATCTGTTCTTCGAACACAATATTTCCTTTAAATAAAACAAAAACTACTTAAGAATGGACAGTTAATTACATCATAGTGATAACATATTTGGCTAATCTCATGATATTGATGAACGTGACAATCAGTTACAAAAATTCCAGCTGAAACGGAGCTAAAAATACATGACCAAATACAGTGAGTGAGTTTTGCTGAGTGAACAGTATTCTGTCTATATAAGAAGCTGCTTCAGGCTCCTTTAAGGACTGGCTGGAACTCAAAGGTGGGTGAGTTGTTCATCATGCTCTCCTTCTACTATTAACATAACATCACATACTTGTGTTCTGCAGTTCAGAGATTAAATGGCTAACCCTGATGGTAATCAGATTATTTAAGAGTTTAGAGTGTGGCTATGCACTGTTCAACATGCTTTTGATACTAATATGACTGAATTAGTCCAAGTTATACTTGTAATTCATGTCATTCAAAGCACATTTTGAACACAAGTTTTTTTCCTTTCTCTTAGCATCTCCTTCCTCAGACACATTCTCTCTGAAAAGGACAGCAGGTATTACGAATGCGATTAATAAACAAAAATATACCTACTTATCACTGGTTTTCATTTTAGAAGCAAAGAAAATAAGAGATCCTATCTCAGTTCTAAAGCAAACAGTTGGTTGTATAGAGTACCAAATTGTTCTAATTGTTAAACTTGTTGAGTAAAAAGAGAGTTGGTCAGGATAAAAAAAACTGCTTTAGAACACAGAAGCTAAGAAAAACTCAAATGGAGCAGCATCATTGCGCTCCACATTCATAGGAATTAATGCGTTTCATTTCACTTGCATTTCTTTAATATTTAGAAGTTATGAAAGTATAAATCCCTCTGCACATGCTCTCTCTCTTCTCACAGTAAACCGCAACCATGGGAGATGGTGAAATGGAGTGCTTCGGCCCGGCGGCCATTTACCTCCGGAAGCCGGAGAAAGAGAGAATAGAGGCTCAGAACACCCCCTTTGATGCCAAAACGGCATTCTTCGTGACAGAGCCGAACGAAATGTACCTGAAGGGTGTTCTTGCTAGTAGAGAAGGCGGCAAAGCTACTGTCAAAACTCTGTGTGGGAAAGTAAGTAGAATTAAAAAAATGTGTTGATCGTCTGTAAAACACTTTTACATGATGCTGTGGAATGTAAAACTACTTGCAAGGTGAAACAAATATAGCGTTTGTACCAAATGCCTCATCCATGTTTAAAACTTTACAGACGATCACGGTGAAAGACACTGAAATCTTCCCCATGAATCCTCCCAAGTATGACAAAATTGAGGACATGGCCATGATGACTCACCTCAATGAGCCTACTGTGCTGTATAACCTCAAAGAGCGTTACGCAGCATGGATGATCTACGTAAGTCTAAGCAAATCATATTTTAATCCTGGGATGGGGTGCAGCATTGCTAAACTGGACTATCTCTCTCCGTTTCAGACCTACTCTGGCTTGTTCTGCGTCACTGTCAATCCCTACAAGTGGCTCCCAGTGTACGATTCAGTGGTTGTGAATGGATACAGAGGCAAAAAGAGGATTGAAGCCCCGCCTCACATCTTCTCCATCTCCGACAACGCCTACCAGTTCATGCTCACTGGTAAGTGGAGATATACATTTTCAATCCGTTTTGCAATCCAATCAACTTGTTAAACTTGAGCCTGCTTATATTTTGCTTAATACACCTACAATTTATTTATTTCATGGACTCTATTTACTTAATGGAACTCTTATGAGTAATTTATGTAGTGGTGTACATTTTGTTACAAATATGATATATTTAAAAAAAAATGAAAATACTCAGTTTTACTGAAAATACTCTAAAATCTGTTTAGCAGTTTCACTTATAATACTTGTAAATGTGTTTCAGACAGGGAGAATCAGTCTATCCTGATTACGTAAGTAGGCTATGATAATTAAAGTTATTGTATAAGAATAATCATGTAAATGCTAACATTGTTTAAGCTATTGAGAGAAAACAGTTTAACACCTGACTTTTCTGCTGTAGAAAGCTTGTAACGTGTCATGTGAATGCATAAGCAATGTTCTAATGGCATGTGTTGGGAAAGACAGGATAACTTAAGTAACAGAAAGGTGTGGGGGAAAGCCACTTACTGACAGTGCTGCATGTATACGAGGTTAAGACCACACTGCAAGCATGATGCATGTACATGCAGGTTTCACGTCTGACATTTACGGGTTTTAAAGAAGCTCTTACATAAAAGCCTACGCATCACATAATTTATAATATTCTGAAATATGTTCTTTTCCATCTTTTCCATGTCCACTCAGTGGAGAATCTGGTGCAGGAAAGACTGTCAACACCAAACGTGTCATCCAGTACTTTGCGACAATCGCTGTGGCTGGCGGAAAGAAGACAGATTCTACCTCTGGCAAAATGAAGGTGACTAAATAATTGAATATCATTCAAAATACAGTGAACAACTTATTCTGCATGATGAAATTACTTAACTACTCACCAGGGGTCGCTAGAGGATCAAATCATTGCAGCCAACCCTCTGCTGGAGGCTTATGGGAATGCCAAGACTGTGAGAAATGACAACTCTTCTCGTTTTGTAAGTTGCTGTGGCCAGATGAATACAAATTCAGTTAACAGTCCAAAGCTGGAAAATTCGAAACTTAATATTTCAATCTGCTTAGGGTAAATTCATCAGAATTCACTTTGGGACCACTGGAAAACTGGCCTCAGCTGATATTGAAACTTGTGAGTCATCACTGTTTTAAGCCAAAATATAAATATTTAATGTGGAGGCAAAATTATGGATTTTTATTTTTTTATTTTTTTATTTTTTTTTTATTTTTTTTTGTCTTTGGAAGATCTGCTGGAAAAGTCAAGAGTAACATTCCAGCTGTCTGCTGAGAGGAGCTACCACATCTTCTACCAGCTCATGACCGGACACAAGCCAGAGCTGCTCGGTGAGAAATCTACAGTATTGTGCATTTCATTTATTTCCATGTTTGAGAACACTGTTAACATCACTGCACATCAATACTTTACAGAGGCCCTGCTCATCACCACCAACCCTTACGACTATCCAATGATCAGCCAGGGTGAAATCACTGTCAAGAGTATCAATGATGTGGAGGAGTTCATTGCCACAGATGTATGTGGACAACTACAATGTTATTAGTAGTAGCAGTATTTTCATATTTTATTAAATGTATCTGAGCAAACAAACATCCAAAAGACACTACAAAAAACTGAATGACATACAATATAAAATACCCTTCTTTTTGACTCGCTAAAGAATAATGTGTGGTTCATTTGGTCATATAAAAACAGACTGCCATTGACATTCTGGGCTTCACTGCTGATGAGAAAATCAGCATCTACAAGCTGACAGGTGCTGTGATGCATCATGGAGGCATGAAGTTTAAACAGAAGCAGAGAGAGGAGCAGGCCGAGCCTGAGGGCACAGAGGGTAAGACGTACAATTAGCACATACTATAAACATGTAAACGTTCACTTCCTTAGTGACAATAATGCGTAAAACTGTTCTTCCTCAGTGGCTGATAAAATCGCCTACCTCATGGGCCTTAACTCCGCTGACATGCTGAAAGCTCTGTGTTACCCCAGAGTGAAGGTCGGAAATGAGATGGTGACCAAAGGCCAGACAGTACCACAGGTGATCACTTATCTACTCGAATAAAGTGTCTCGTAGACATTCTTAGTTGTCTTGGGAAGTAAAAGAGTAAATATATGATCTACACCGACCTTTGAATTTCTCAGGTGAACAACGCAGTCTCTGCACTCTGCAAGTCTGTCTACGAGAAAATGTTCTTGTGGATGGTTGTCCGTATCAATGAGATGTTGGACACAAAGCAGCCTAGACAGTTCTTCATTGGTGTGCTGGATATCGCTGGATTTGAGATCTTTGATGTGAGCATAAATTTTTAATGTCTGTGTAAGAATCAAGACAAAAGATAACAGTCAGTATTAAGAACTTGCCTCTGCTTAATTATCAGTACAACAGCTTGGAGCAGCTTTGCATCAACTTCACAAATGAGAAACTGCAACAGTTCTTCAACCACCACATGTTTGTTCTGGAGCAAGAGGAGTACAAGAAAGAAGGCATTGAATGGGAGTTTATTGACTTTGGTATGGACTTGGCTGCCTGTATTGAGCTCATTGAGAAGGTAAGTGGACAATCAGCGAATTAAAATTATTATTCATATTGTGCCTGTACTTGAGCGTGAATATTTCTCCAACAGCCAATGGGTATCTTCTCCATCCTTGAAGAGGAGTGCATGTTCCCCAAGGCTACAGACACAAGCTTCAAAAACAAGCTATATGATCAGCATCTGGGCAAATGTCCAGCTTTCCAGAAGCCCAAGCCTGCCAAAGGTAAGGCAGAAGCCCACTTCTCTCTGGTGCACTACGCTGGCACTGTGGACTACAACATTACTGGCTGGTTGGACAAGAACAAGGATCCACTGAACGACTCTGTCGTGCAACTCTACCAAAAGTCATCGCTCAAAGTGCTGGCCTTCCTGTATGCCGCTCATGGAGCTGCTGAAGGTACGACCATTTGCACTTCCTCAATTCCTTTATGTTATGACGCAATTAGACATTCTCTAATAATTATTCATTGAAAGGGTTGATGGAAAGAAACAAGGACAATAAAAAAACAATTTATTTCATTGATATAAAACAGCTGAGGGAGGCGGAAAAAAGGGAGGCAAGAAGAAGGGTGGTTCCTTCCAGACAGTGTCTGCACTTTTCAGGGTAAAACAGATTATCTTTTAATGAACAATGTGAATTTTTACACCATTAAAGATTAGACTAATGACAAACATTTCCACAGGAGAACTTGGGAAAGCTGATGACTAACCTGAGGAGCACTCACCCTCACTTTGTGCGCTGCTTGATTCCTAATGAGTCCAAGACTCCAGGTAATCCTAATCCCTGAAGACTCAAAGGATTTGAAAATATCTCTGGATCCGTAAGAACATTTTCATTGCAGGTCTGATGGAGAACTTCCTGGTTATCCACCAGCTCAGGTGTAATGGTGTCCTGGAGGGCATCAGAATCTGCAGGAAGGGTTTCCCCAGCAGAATCCTCTATGGAGACTTCAAGCAGAGGTAAAGACACCCTTTTTGCAGCCACCCAATTAGAGATGATGCACCACATAATCTTCACCATTTTATGAACATGATTCTCCTCTGATTGTCCTCTAGATACAAAGTATTAAATGCTAGCGTCATCCCTGACGGACAGTTCATTGACAACAAAAAGGCATCAGAGAAACTCTTGGGCTCCATTGATATTGACCACACCCAATACAAGTTTGGACACACTAAGGTGAGCTACACAACAAATGGCTAAGCTCAAATCTACAATAGACGAGAATGGCTTCCATAATATACAGGAAACATCATTATATGTTTTTGCAGGTGTTCTTTAAAGCTGGTCTGTTGGGTACACTTGAGGAGATGAGAGATGAGAAACTAGCAGCGCTGGTTACCATGACTCAGGCTCGTTGTCGTGGCTTCCTCATGAGGAAGGAGTTTGTCAAAATGATGGAAAGGAGGTGAGTGAAATATACATTATTTCATTTACAATTAAAGAAATAAAATGTAATTTTTTTAAACTAAAACCAGAAACTCCTTCTCTCAGAGAGTCCATTTATTCCATCCAATACAACATCCGCTCATTCATGAATGTGAAACATTGGCCATGGATGAAGCTGTACTTCAAGATCAAGCCTCTTCTAAAGAGTGCAGAGACAGAGAAAGAAATGGCAGCCATGAAGGAGAACTTTGAGAAAATGAAGGAGGATCTAAAAAAGGCATTAGCTAAAAAGAAGGAGCTTGAGGAAAAAATGGTGTCACTTCTTCAGGAGAAAAACGATCTTCAACTGCAAGTATCATCTGTGAGTATTGTAGCTCTTATTGATCGTAATGTGAATGCTACAGCTATGAACAAGCCGTTAAACTAAATCCATCTCAATGAACAGGAATCTGAAAACCTCTCTGATGCCGAGGAGAGATGTGAAGGTCTCATTAAAAGCAAGATCCAGCTCGAGGCCAAACTCAAAGAGACAAGCGAGAGACTGGAGGATGAGGAGGAAATCAATGCTGAACTGACTGCCAAGAAGAGGAAACTGGAGGACGAATGCTCTGAACTGAAGAAAGACATTGATGACCTGGAGCTCACCTTGGCCAAAGTGGAGAAGGAGAAACATGCAACAGAAAATAAGGTCAATAATCTTTTCACCTGTTCTTCACACTGCTGATTGTTCAGGATCTTGAGAATGAAACCTGGGAAAAATGTTTCCATTTAGGTTAAAAACCTGACAGAGGAGATGGCCTCTCAGGATGAGAGCATTGTCAAGCTGACCAAAGAGAAGAAAGCCCTCCAAGAGGCACACCAACAAACTCTGGATGACCTTCAGGCAGAGGAAGACAAAGTCAACACTCTGACTAAATCTAAGACAAAGCTTGAGCAGCAAGTGGATGATGTAAGATATTTGGAATGAGAATAAGAGCATGAATCAATAGGAAATTAATGTTGTGTCTCTATACCAGAATTAAATGCTCTGGTTTCTGTGACAATAGCTTGAGGGCTCACTTGAGCAGGAGAAGAAGCTCCGTATGGACCTTGAGAGAGCCAAGAGAAAGCTTGAAGGTGATCTGAAACTGGCCCAGGAGTCCCTAATGGACCTGGAGAATGACAAACAGCAATCAGAAGAGAAGATTAAAAAGTGAGTGGACATCAGTCTTTACACATTTTATTAAAAAGAGTAGGTATTCCGCATATGCTTTAAAAACAATACTTTAAAAAACAGGAAAGACTTTGAGATAAGTCAGTTTCTCAGCAAGATTGAGGATGAACAATCTTTGGGAGCACAACTTCAGAAGAAGATCAAAGAACTTCAGGTAAACCTAACCCTATTCTTTTCTATGTGAAACTGCGAAGTAGTTGCAGAGCTGGGAAAACCCACGTTGCCAATAACACTGCATAATTCATTTTTCTTTCTTTCTTTAGGCCCGTATTGAGGAGCTGGAAGAGGAAATCGAGGCCGAGCGAGCTGCTCGTGCTAAAGTGGAGAAGCAGAGAGCTGATCTCTCCAGGGAACTTGAAGAGATTAGTGAGAGGCTTGAGGAAGCTGGTGGAGCCACTTCTGCCCAGATTGAGATGAACAAGAAGCGTGAAGCTGAATTCCAGAAGTTGCGTCGTGATCTGGAAGAGTCTACTTTGCAGCATGAAGCAACGGCTGCAGCTCTCCGAAAGAAGCAGGCAGACAGTGTGGCTGAGCTCGGAGAACAGATCGACAACCTTCAGCGGGTCAAACAGAAGCTGGAGAAGGAGAAGAGTGAATACAAGATGGAGATTGATGACTTGACAAGTAACATGGAGGCTGTGGCTAAAGCAAAGGTATACTATTGGGAAAACTTTAAGTGAAGATTTAGTTTTAGTTTTACAAAACTACTTTAACTTTAGCAGCTTGAAATATAAATAATTGCCAAAAAAAAAAACACAAAGAGGTCAAAAAGTTTTACAACTTTTTATAATTCTTGTAGGCAAACCTTGAAAAGATGTGCCGGACATTAGAAGACCAAACAAGTGAGCTAAAAACCAAAAATGATGAGTTTGTTCGCCAACTTAATGATTTAAATGGACAGAGGGCAAGGCTGCAAACTGAAAATGGTACGTAAATAAACTAAATATACCCCGCACACATTGAATACACCATGCACACAATTATAGAACTGAGCAAAAACCTGCGATGCAAGAACCCAATACTGTCATCATACAGCTCTTGTGAACACTTTTATAAATTACCATTGTCTCATTCTAGGGGAATTTGGGCGTCAATTGGAGGAGAAAGAATCTCTTGTTTCTCAATTGACAAGAGGCAAACAAGCTTATACTCAGCAGATTGAGGAACTCAAAAGACATATTGAAGAAGAGGTTAAGGTATGTACCTAAAAATATGCTACTATTTTCTGTTACCAAGAACTGGTAATAGCTATGAACATAGCGGTGTACAATAAAAGGAAACCTTTTGACTTCAAGGCCAAGAACGCTCTGGCCCATGCGGTTCAGTCTGCCCGCCATGACTGTGATTTGCTCAGAGAGCAGTTTGAGGAAGAGCAGGAGGCCAAAGCTGAACTACAGCGTGGAATGTCTAAGGCCAACAGTGAAGTGGCTCAGTGGAGAACCAAATACGAGACTGATGCCATCCAGCGCACTGAGGAGCTTGAGGAATCCAAGTAAATACATCAATGGAACAAGTCTTCAGTATCCTACATTTAATATAAAAAAAATATTAGGAAGATTTCATAATTACATTTCACTTCCCTCAGGAAAAAGCTGGCCCAGCGTCTGCAGGATGCTGAAGAATCCATTGAGGCGGTGAACTCAAAGTGTGCCTCTCTGGAAAAAACCAAACAGAGACTGCAGGGTGAGGTAGAGGATCTCATGATTGATGTGGAGAGGGCAAATGCATTGGCAGCCAACCTTGACAAGAAGCAGAGAAACTTTGACAAGGTAAGAAAGACATGGATAACCTATAAACCTAAACACTGATGAACCGAGGACTTGGCTAATTAACAATGACTACATTTCTTTCATTTTCAGGTTCTAGCAGAGTGGAAACAGAAGTATGAGGAAAATCAGGCTGAACTAGAAGGTGCTCAGAAAGAAGCTCGTTCTCTCAGCACTGAGCTTTTCAAAATGAAGAACTCCTACGAGGAAGCTCTTGACCACCTCGAGACACTGAAGAGGGAGAACAAGAATCTGCAACGTAATGCAACTTTTATTTGTACACCAAGGACTAAAAAAAGAGATACATTTAAACAAATTTTTACATTTCTGCTTTTTAAACTCTTTAGAGGAGATTTCTGACCTCACTGAGCAGCTTGGAGAGACTGGAAAGACGATTCATGAACTAGAAAAGGCAAAGAAGACAGTGGAGTGTGAGAAAACAGAGATCCAGACTGCGCTTGAAGAAGCTGAAGTATTGTTATTTAATACTGTTAAACCATGGAAAAATACTATTCTAACATGGTGAACATTACAGCATTTTTCTACCAGGTTGATATAATTCTTACTTTAACTATCCATCAGGGCACCCTGGAGCATGAAGAGTCCAAGATTCTTCGTGTGCAGCTGGAGCTAAATCAGGTGAAGAGCGAGATTGACCGGAAGATTGCTGAGAAGGATGAGGAGATGGAACAGATAAAGAGGAACAGCCAAAGAGTGATCGACTCCATGCAGAGCACACTGGACGCTGAGGTCAGGAGCAGAAATGATGCCCTGAGAGTCAAAAAGAAGATGGAGGGAGATCTGAATGAGATGGAGGTCCAGCTGAGTCATGCCAACCGCCAGGCTGCTGAGGCCCAGAAACAGCTCAGGAACATCCAAGGCCAACTCAAGGTATCTTTCTGTAGAATGTGGAAATGAATTAAGTATTGAATGTTTGACAAAATGAATATGATACATGAACCAAAGCAAGAGAACTAACAAAGAAAGAATGTTGCCACAGGATGCCCAACTGCACTTAGATGAAGCTCTCAGAGGACAGGAAGACATGAGGGAGCAGGTGGCCATGGTGGAGCGCAGGAGTAACCTCATGCAAGCAGAGATTGAGGAGCTGAGAGCTGCACTGGAGCAAACAGAGAGAGGCCGCAAAGTGGCGGAGCAAGAGCTGGTTGATGCCAGCGAGCGTGTGGGACTGCTGCACTCACAAGTACAAAAAAATGACTAAATACTTGGAACAAATTCAGGATACATGATAAACTTTCATATAAAATGTACACTCAACTAACTGCTTACATCCCACAGAATACAAGTCTTATTAACACCAAGAAGAAGCTTGAAAATGATCTGGTCCAGGTTCAAGGTGAGGTGGAAGATTCAGTCCAGGAGGCCAGAAATGCTGAGGAGAAGGCCAAGAAGGCCATCACTGATGTGAGTGTTTACATTCTGCTTCTCTATTCTAATTTAAACGGGTAACAAAGGAAATATTCATAAAATATATTTTTAGCTATGAACTGAAGTGAAGACCAAGTATGGTAACCCATACTTTGAATTTTTCCTCTGCATTTAACCAATCCAAGTTAGAGTAAGTGCACAAACATCAGGAGCAGTGAACAGCCTTTTTTTTGTGGCATCCAGAGAGCGATTTGGGGTTATGTGCCTTGCTGAAGGGCACCTCAGTCATTACCTGCTGGTATTGAGAATCAGACCCTCGACTTGCGGGTTACAAGTCAGACTCCCTAACCATTAGGCCACAACTGCCCATCTATATTGGTTAGTTCACTTAAATTGGCTTATATTTCAGGCTGCAATGATGGCTGAGGAGCTGAAGAAGGAGCAGGACACCAGTAGTCACCTGGAGAGAATGAAGAAGAACCTGGAGGTGACTGTCAAAGACCTGCAGCACCGTCTGGATGAGGCTGAAAGTCTGGCCATGAAGGGTGGAAAGAAACAGCTCCAGAAACTGGAGTCCAGGGTAAATTTAAGTGTTCAGGAGCTTAACAAAACTCATTCTTAGATATACTGGTCGTGGCACAGATTTGACAAGCAAAACAATAACTCTCTACTGAAGGTGCGCGAGTTAGAGTCTGAAGTTGAAGCCGAGCAGAGACGTGGAGCAGACGCTGTGAAAGGAGTGCGAAAATACGAGAGGAGAGTGAAGGAACTTACCTACCAGGTAAAACTACTTTTAATTTGAAATGTATCACCTTTTACAATTTACAGTTTTAACTAAGACCATGACCATTATTTACACCCAAAGACTGAGGAAGACAAGAAGAACGTGACCCGACTGCAGGATCTGGTGGACAAGCTGCAGCTGAAAGTGAAGGCCTACAAGCGCCAGTCTGAAGAAGCTGTAAGTCTAATATCAAATCTTGAGCATGAAGTTTTAGTATTGACAAGAACGTCCAGCGGCATGAATGCACTGCTATGCAATGGGTTGAATATCTTGTGTAATCGTAACAGGAGGAGCAGGCCAACACACACCTGTCCAGGTACAGGAAGGTGCAGCATGAGCTGGAGGAGGCTCAGGAGCGCGCTGACATCGCAGAGTCCCAGGTCAACAAGCTGAGGGCCAAGAGCCGTGAAGTTGGAAAGGTAACAGTCAAACCTATGCTACCATGACAACTGTTGGGTAGTACAACAGCTGCAAAGAGCAAAGTTGTTTGTTTAGTTAGCCCCACAAGCTGATTCAAAACAACTCGACTGTGGTCGGTCAGGCAAACACAGCGATTAAAAGAAAAATTAAACAGGGCTGACAGAATGAATGACACCCTATGACTTTTCTTGCTGATTCACTCTAATCTTGCTGAAATAAGAATCTAACCACTGCACCATAATGGAATGGACTGAATTAGGGTTACAATGAATGATATATAATATTGACAATTGATAAAACTGTTGAATATTTTTTCTAATAATCAGAAACCAAAATAATTTTTACAGCATATTTTTATTATAATTTAAACTTCTTAAACAGCAGAACTTGTGTGGATAACCAAATCATAACTAAGCAAAAGAAAACCATAAACAGGCCTATTTCTCACTAGACGTGTGATGCACACATATTTTTAATAATAACTCTATGTTCTTGTTTTTAGAGCAAAGAAGCAGAGGAATGAGGGACCACATCCAGACAATGTACCAAGTCATCATACAATATGAATTGCTTGTGAGATGTCAGTATGCAATTTAGTGACAATAAAGGTAAACCTGAAATCTTCTTGCTGTTGTGTTTTTATAAAGCGTTCCACCGTACGGGGTGAGAAGTGTCTGCATTGCAACAAAACAAATCATAATAAAACAGGAGAATAAGGCTGAAAGTGAAATTTTCACTAAGGCATCAGAGTGTAATAATGTATAGAATGAAAGAAAGAGAAATATTCTAAAGGACTTAACTTAGTAGGGGAGAGAGCGCAGCTTAGTATTTGTTAACATTTTAGCAATACGCCGCAGTTTTTTGGGAAGATATGGAGAAGAAAGAGAAATGAAAGGGGTTCTTTCGAGAGACTGAATAACAATGCTAGCCAGCGTTATTGAGAGAAACAGCTTGTCAATAAACTGACAGCAGCGACGGAGCACAGCATGATTTCAAAAGCAACAAACAAAATGAATACTATGTTATTCAACTAGAGTTGTTTAATTTGTTATAGATATATCTGTACCGCGAAATGTTTTAAAAAGAGACTTTTTTAATGACGACGACTCGCGTTGACAGGGGAATGTCCGATCTCTCCGCTTACACGGCAGGTGCAAGTGCACGTGTCTTATTCATATCACATTTATTTCCACATATGAATGAGGCCTGAAACAAGTACAGGGTGGGAAATTAGCACCTTGTATATCAGCCACAGTTGGCGGGTGGATTGTAAAACATAATTTTATTGGTTACTACTTAAAACATTCCTTGTAACGGATTGGACAGCTTTTGTCAAAGAATGCTGTTGCTAAGTAAAAATAATGCACTTTTGTCGAGTAACTCATTTGATTGGTTTTCAGCGCTGTGAACGGATACATATAGCTGAGCTGAGGTACAGACGAAAGGAAAATTATCGTTTAAAAAAAAAAGAGGCGTTAAGAGGCCAGCAGCAGTAGTTATGAATGTACAAACTGTTGAGGGCGAAGTAAAGAAAAAGAGAAGGTACTTTTCGAACAAGTGGCGCATTGATGACGAAAGAAAAACGAGGAAATGGTTAGCCTACCTTCCCGATGACCAGTCAATGAACTGTACTTACTGTCGAACCTACACGTCATCAGAATATGCAAACAATTCGTTCATTAGAGGAACTAATTTGCTGAATCTTTTTCAAATAGCAGCAAATTATACTTAAAATATACTTAATAGTCATTTATGGTCATACAGAATTAAGAAATATGAAAAAAATAAACTGTAAAATGTCTACTTTTTATGTGTACACTTACAATCATAACAAAACATTGTGCTTTTGTAAAATAAAGAAAATAAATAGGGTGTGCTTTCTGCCTCTCCATCTCCGTGAACTTTTTTTCTGGAGCACGTCTCTAAACTTAAACAAAACTCAGCAAATACTATTCACCCAGTCATAAGCAACCTTTATAATCATTTAAGTGTCTACTATTAAATTATCTAATGCAAAACGAAAACAAACATTCTCTGTTTATGTAATCTGTATGTAAAGAGAGATGTCAGTCATTCTCATTTCAGCTCATTATCCACTAATGACGAGGAAAGCGCGCAAATGATCTGAGGCAATCCTGTCAACGCACATCAGCTCGGTAAAACACATCAAGTGTAATCAGATTCATGTACTTTACATCATCTTGTGACCCTGTGAGGACTGTCCATTTCTTAAGTTTCTGAAATGCAAACATTTTTTGACTTTTTTAAGGGCATGCGCCAGTGAGCACCCCCAGAGGAAAACATAAATCGGCTCCTATGAGTGCAGTATAACTCATACTGTTAAATGGATAAAACAAATTACACATTTGTAATGGAGGTCAATGTTATCAAAGTCACACTCCTTTCAGAGTGGATGAGCAGAAAGGACTGGTGATAGGGAAAACTTATCAGAACAAGAAGCAGGCCAGGGTTTTCATGCACTACATTGCTGAGGTGTCAAGGAGGCAGCTTAAAAATAAGATTGATCATTCAAAGTATCTGGCAATTAAGTCAGATGGATCGACTGACAGTGCAGTGTTGGAGGAAGAGCTTCTGTACACCAGAGTGAGCCGAGCAGGGAAAGCCGAGGAGCTCCAGGCTGTTGAAAAGCCAAATGCAGAGAACATCATAGCAGCCATCATAAGGATGATGAGAGAGGGGTGTGAGGATGATGATTGGCAGGAGAAACTGGTTGCTTGTGCAACAGATGGAGCAGCAGTGATGACAGGGTCCAGAAGTGGAGTGGTCAGGAGACTAGGTGGCGACAAGTCCTATGTCCTGGGTGTCCATTGCATATCCCATAGGCTGGAGCTGACATTTAAGGATGCAGTGAAGAGTTGCCCCCAGTGCACAAAGTTGCCCCCACTATCACTAGAGCCCACAAGTGTCTTTATTACATGCGAGAAAATAAATGATCTGAGAGAGAAAAAAAAGTTTGTGAGAAAAAGTTCTCAAACCAATAGCAAAAAATAATCATATTTGAGACTAAAAAAAGTTTTGAGAGAAAGTATTTTCTCATAGAACATAAAAAAATATAAATTTGAAATGTTCTCAAAAAAAATCTCTCTCAAAATACTTTGAAAAATAATCTCAAATATATATTTTATACTATCAGTGTGAAAACATTTTCTCTCTAAAAAAAGTGTTGCTCTCAAAACGCTTTTCTTGGCTCTCGATGCGATTTCTTGCGCTCGTGTCAGGATTTTGCTTTCGTAGTGAAAACAGTGTCATGGGCGGAGCCACGCTCCTATTGGCCAGTCGGGTGAGCATCGTCTTGGGAGTCGAACTGAATCATTCCACCATTGTATTACAGGCCGATCTCAAATCTGCCTTTTCTGTCAAAGATATTAGAAAAGGCAGTATCCTCACAACTGTGTTCCTTTCTTGAAAGAAATGATATCTGCGAGGATTTTCAGTCAGGATTTAGACCGCACCATAGTACTGAGACAGCTCTCATTAGAGTTACAAATGATTTACTTTTATCATCCATATCCAGATCTGACTAGGAGCTTTGCCTGGACCCGATGACAACGCAGTGCTGAAGTGCCAACTAGCCTCTCCCTATGGAGGATCCCTTTCCCACTCTACAGATAAAACGTTGTGATTCCGGTTCGCGTACCCACCCCGAAGTGATAAAATAAAACAAAATTCTGTATCAAATTACAGTTACTGTAAATCCGGCCTCTAGTTCATAAACGCCAGAGGAGAACTGGCCCCCGACTGAGCCTGGGTTCTCCCAAGGTTTTTTTTTCTCTCCATTAGGTCACCTGATGGAGTTTTAGGACACCAGTAGGTCACCTGATGGAGTTTTAGGACACCAGTAGGTCACCTGATGGAGTTTTAGGACACCAGTAGGTCACTTGATGGAGTTTTTCGGTTCCTTCCCACTGTTGCCTTTGGCTTGCTCAGTTGGGGATATTCAAATTAATTAACCAAGCATTAATACCATTGATCAGCCCTACCAAACGTGGATGTTTTTTCACTAAGAAACAAACATTGTTATGTTATTTGATTGATATTGTGAAGCTGCTTTGATGCAATTTATATTGTGAAAAGCGCTATATAAATACACTTGACTTGACTTGATTGTTCGGGTTCACACACAACTCGATGGGTATGAGCAAGTTCAGCATCACTGAAGATTAAACATTAAAAAATAGCACTCGTATTCTTGAATAAATGTGTATTATAGGGCTGGGTGATATATCGCACGATATTGTTATGCGCATCTCGTCAGTAAAGCCGGTTCCTTGATTAGTAGTAAATCACCTTGACCTGCTTTCAGATGGAGCGGCATTTACTACAAAGAGCCGTAGTTCACTGACAAGCTGAGCCATATCGCGTTAATATCGAGGATGTATAGCCAGCTATATTTAATGCGATATGGCTCAGCTTGTCAGTGAACTATGGCTCTTTGTACACAGCAAAAACTCCAGTGTTAAATTAACACTCCTAGGGCCTCATGTACAAAGACTTGCGTTGAATTCATACTAAAACATTGTGTACGGACAAAGCTGTAAATGTGCGTACGCACAAAAAAAAACAGATGTATGAATCTCTGCGTACGAAAGATCCCACGCATATTCTCTTTGTACATCCCAATTAACCTAAAAATGAGCGCACATGCACGAGCACAACGCCCCACCCAGTCTCCTCCCTTAATTAAATACATTTAAATATGGTAATGAGTCCACTTTGGTAAAAGAAAGGAGTAAGAAAATGGCTAAAGCAAGAGGCAAGAAGCGAAACTTTACAGAAAGTGAATCGGAGGAGCTACTAGCGGAGGTAGAAACGAGAGAAAAACATATTTGGAACTTTGTCCTCCGGAATTAATAACAAAAGGAAAAAATATGAGTGGGAGAGTTTGGCTGATGCCGTCAATGCGGTGGGATCTGAAAGTCGCACTGTAAATGACCTTAAACAGAAATGGTCTGATATAAAGGTGGACGTTAAATGGAGAACTGCTGCGCACCGACAAAGTGTGGGCAGAACAGGCAGTGGTAAAGGGGTCGAGGAACTTACACCACAACAGAGAGTTGCCTCAATTATGGGTGACACTTTCCTCTCTGGAGTAGTATCTGCTGCTGTGGGAGACTGGGATTTACTACAGGACTGCCACGAAGGTAACCAATATTATCTGCACGTTTATTGAATAGAAATGTTTCCAATTCACATATGCAAATTCTTCTTCAGATGGCGCCTTTATAGCAATGTGTGTGTCGATGTGCAGTCGATCGCTCCGATTACATTAGGAAAACCTGCTATCGCTGCAAATTGCGCTTTAATGTTTGGCTGGTCACCTGCATCATATGGGAACGTTATATACCTGGTAGATATGCGGATGATCCCGACCCATACCGCTGGCATTGGCGGCTCAAAGACGACTGGCTTATTCCTGAGCGGTCTGCCAGTTCCCTTTGGAAAGAACCAGTTGCCAGGAAAGCAAGTGTTGTCAGCACCTGCAAAGGAACGGGTATTGCGTGGCTCCTCGCCGTCTCTCTCTCTAGATTCAGACCCAACTCAGCACAGAGCTCCAAGAGGATAGCCCTTGGAAATCTGAAACGGCTGATAAGCCAGTCATCATCCTGGGCCAGAAAATCATTGTGGTCCCTAAAAACTCGTTCTCTTCGGATTCTGCCATTAGCAATGTCCTCTAATAAGACCAAAGCTGCCATTGCCATAGACTAAGTGTTGTATCAATTTGCATATGCTTTTATATTTTCTTACTTAATTGCATAATTGATAGAATATTCCCATAAGGCTCGTGTGAGAATATATGTAAATTATTTTATAAATTGCAAATTAATAGCAATGCTTCAGGTGGTAGTGCAATAGACTTGTAGAACAATTCTTTGTGTAATGTTTGCAACTTAACTTCATTGCCTGTAAGAGTCGCCAACGGACAAAAGCTATGAGAAATGTACGTACGCCAGACATGAAATTGGCGTGGAGGAACGCACATTCTCACGTTAATTTCACTGTTAGTACATCCGACCGTGAGCGTGAAAGCTGGCGTACGCAAGTTTGATACATGAGGCCCCTGAAATATGAGTCCACACTCAAGAGCGTTAAAGTTAATGAGATAATTAAGTGATTAATTGAGTGATGATTGAGCATCTAAAGAAGGAGAAAATCTCAAATTGTAAGCCACGGTTATGGTGATCAGTGTCTGCTTTAGTTGGGCTCTTGACCCTTAGATTAATAACTTTAGATTTTGTTTGGCTGTTGTATCTGAGTTAGAACTGCAAGATGAACAAAGAAAAAAAGATGATCTAATTATGTTGGATATATTATGACAATCATCATTTGAACTTTATGTTTGAGATTTATGCTGTTGGTTACAGCATAACTGTGTTTCTGCATAAATATCCAGAATTTTAGATATAATATAAATGATTTTTTTAAAGTTGTTTAAAAAAAAAACAAAAAAAAAGGTTTTTTTAGGCACACACAGATGTAGTAAATGCATCTCAACAATGGTGAGGAGCAAAATATTCAATTAGGAAAATAAATTACATAGACAATTTAGATCATAATTTATTCATACCGCAATGCATGATGGGAGCCATGAATGAGTTGTGATTGGTGGCAGCCACTGCAACATGTATTACTATTGTCACCATTGTTGAGATTCACAGGCTGATTATTGATGTTTGTGTTTCTAAATGAATTCATTTGAAAGAGTTTTGATCAGAATAATGTTTATTAAATATTTTCATTTATAAGAAAATACTGATCTGTGGAATCACAAAGTTGTTGCTAATGAGTCAAACCAAACTACCTCAATAAGTTTCATTTTTCAAATCACAGTATGATTATGCCAAAACACAACTAACACCATCAGATCACATTTTTCTGTGTTCATTTCACTGTTTTAAATCAATAACAGCAGACAAGCAAAGATGAAAGTATAAGGATCAAGAGCCCACTTAAAGCAAACACTGATCGCCATAACGGTGGCTTACAATTTGTGGTTTTCTCCTTCAGTGATTCTGCTTGTTAACATCAGGTGTCTTCAATAATGCTCAATCATCACTAAATTAATCCCTTAATTATCTCATTAACTTTAACACTCTTGAGTGTTAATTTAACACTCATATCTGCATCGTATCGTCCATCTGAAAGCAGGTGAAGGTGATTTACTGCTAATCAAGGGACCGCTTTACTGACGAGATGCGCATAACAATATCGTGCGATATATCGCCCAGCCCTAGTGTATTATATTATTAGCTTGCTAGAATATAGAGCAAAGAAAAGCGTTTTGAGAGAAACACTTTTTTTTTGGAGAATTTTTTTTTCACACTGATAGCAAAAAATATATATTTGAGATTTTTTTTCTCAGACATAATTTTAAACATTTCAAATTTATATTTTTTGTTCTATGAGAAAATACTTTCTCTCAAAACTTTTTTAGTCTCAAATATTATATTTATTTGCTATTGGTATGAGAACTTTTTCTCTCATGAAATGCTTTTTTGCTATCAGTGTGATAACTTTTCCTCTCAGATCATTTATTTTCTCGTATGTAATAAAGACACGATTCCAGCTCCATATAACTCATCCTCTCACAAATAAATTAAGACATCATTGTTTATTTTTAGAAAAGGAACTTTAATTAAAGGCTGTAATGGGCTGTGCACTGACAGTGTCCTCAGCTGCAGTAAATACTCTATAATGAATCTGCAGTTGGATTTTGACCCTTTTATAAAAACTCTAGAAAACGCTCAGACCATGAGACGTCTGAGTTCACTTTCATGTGATATAATTTTGCAAACGGGATAAAAAAAAATACCTCACGTTTCTGAGCAAAACTTCTGTTGATTTGTCATCACGTGGAAGCAGACCCGATTACTCTTTCAACTAGTCTTCAAGCACAAACTTTTGTAATCCATGAGTGTGTTTTCCGATTAAATGAACATTTTCGTAGGCGATGGTCCTCCAGAGCGCTATCGCGCAGAATCCCCTCAGACAGAAGCGCGCGAATCCGGCGAGGGGGAGTTTCTGCGAGAGACGCGCGCAGGTGGGCGTGTCCACCAATCCATTTCGCCATTATTCGGTTCACTTTCATTTTTAATATTTTCTGTTTTTATTTTATTTAACTTCAATTATTATTATTATTATTATTATTATTATTATTATCATCAGTATTATTAATGCCAAAGTAGAATAACAAACAATACATGCTTGAATAATGTAAAGAAAAAAAAGAGAATAAAAAACACCAGGTATTTTATTTTTAAATATATTTCAACAATGAACATTACAGTGACGTCAAACAAATGTAACGATGCGTACTAAGGCATAAGAAACTGGTGCTCCCGCGATCTGTCAAGCTTGTCTAAATGATGAAAGTTGTGTTACATTGATTATTTGTTGTTATTCAGGAATCTGCTCAGCCTATGTGGGAATTTGATTCCTTAATTGTAGTTAGGACATTAGACATTTTTGGACTAATAATATAAAAATAAAAATAAACTACTGACATAAGCAAAAGATGCGATAAAGTGGATAAATCCTTCTACTACAACTTAATTAAAAAGCTCGCCACTGGCATCCATCAGTCAGAAAATATGCTTCTTTCTAACCAGTCCATGTGAAAGCCACTGACCCTGTGCAGAATTTATCTAAACTGTGAACAAATATTAATGAATATTTTAAGACATCAAGGCAAGATTGCTGCTTTTGAAAGCGCTATGCAAATAAAAACGACCCGACTAGAAAGCGCACATGGCTGTGGCTCGAGTTGTCCAGCAGATGGAGCTAATGCTAATGTCATCACACTCACATCAAAAGGTTTGAGCTGTTTCACGGATCTATCATCAGGTTTTGCTATATTGGATAATAAAGCATCGATTCCACCTGTTAGAGCGACGAGCTATATTTCATAAATTGGAGTGGATCCCGTATGAGATTTTCTCAGCAATGCCATAGAGGAACCATTACAACCATTTGTTCTGAGATGTCTGTGTGTGTGTGTGTGTGTGTGTGAGTGTATACGTGTGTCTGTGAGGGACTGGGCTGTGTGTGGTGTGTGTGTGTGTGTGTGTGTGTGTGTGTGTGTGTGTGTGTGTGTGTGTGTGTGTGTGTGTGTGTGTGTGTGTGTGTGTGTGTGTGTGTGTGTGTGCGTGCGTGCTTGCGTGCGTGCGTGCGTGCGTGTGTGTGTGCGCGCGCGCGCGTGTGTGCGTGTGTGTATTTGTGTGCGTGCGTGTGCGTGTGTGTGTGTGTATTTGTGTGTTTTACATGTCTCTTTGAAGCATATTAACTGTATAATGTTAAATGCAAGTAATGTAGATTTACAGCAAGTGTACTTTTACAGTAACATAACATGAAGGATTGAGGACACACACATTCAGCTGCACCTTTCGACCCACCATAAGGTCATGAGGTCATAAGGTCATGAGGTCATAAGGTCATGACTGAGAACACAATCCATAACAGTATTTATTCATAATTCATCAGTTCTGGACACAAGACCTCCCAGCAAGCAATGGCCGTCACTTCACCGTCTCGGTTAACTATAGCCCTAACCCTGACCTCTGTACAGTCCGGCTGTGAGTCACACACTTCTACACAAAATAACCTTCAATTTGGTTACATGTCTTTTTGCCAGAATAACATGCGGAATGTATGATATTCCAACCCGATCTCACGGGAATTCGTACGAATTCTACGAGGTGGCTAATTCGTACGAATTCATACGAACTCACTCGTACGAATTAGTATGATTTGGGCTAAAACTTACATATTTTACGATTTGGCCAATTCGTATGCATTCGTACGAATGACTTATCCCTGACCCCGCCCCTAAACCTACCCATCACGTGGGTTTAGACAAATCGTACGAATTCGTATGAGTGAGGTCGTACGAATTCGTACGAATTAGCCACTTTTTAATCCCTCGTACGAATTCGTACGAATTGGTCGTGAGATAGCGTTGGATATTCCATCACGTAAGCAAAGTCAACAGCGATTACAAGACGTTTGGTTTCATTTCTTCAGTCATTTCATTTGTTATGTAATTGATGACTAGTGTATTCTTGGGCCTACACGTCTGGGCTGTGTTTGGACGCTATTACACGTCTTTTAAACGCATAATTGCTTGCTGGGAAGTAGTTCTACCGGAAAGACTCGGGAGAATAATACTGTAACAATTATCCATTTATTATCAGCTCGGCAAGCAATATTATGATAAAGTTCTTTGGCGTAGGCCCCGTCCGTCCCGCCTGAAGACGAAGGCAGGGGTGCAAGCGTCAGCATCTGCGGACTCAGACATGTGTAAGTACCAGTCTTTTATACCACAAGCATTAGAACGCGATTGGATAGATGAGAAGGTAATGAGTGACGTAACAATTGAGTATTATCAGGTAGTTTTGAGAATCACAGCTGTGATCTGAGAAATGCACCAAGGCGACAGAGAAAAACAGAGTCGGCGCACACACACTGAGCCCAGAAACGTTCCCACGGGTGGTTTCGTCCATCATGTCCTGTGGTCGATGTGCCCGTGACGTTAGCAGCGCCTAACTCTCGTGTTGGAGACGATGATGACGACGGGACTGACGGCGGCGTAGAGCGAGGAGAAGAAGATCCTGAGGTCGGAGATTAGCGAGGAGCCGAGGGTCTGAGGCACGCTGAGCGTATAAACCCACAGGCCGTTGTCCACGCCGTAGAAGAGCAGGTACAGTGAGACTAGCGTGATCACGCCGAGAGCCGCGCGCCGCTCCGCTAACGACCCGCTACGAGCCGTGGCCCGCCGGCGCCGCAGGAACGCTAGGAGCAGAACGCTAGCAACCGCCATCAGCGCCATCGGCACCACGTCTCTCCCCACCTGCGCCGCGCCGTTAGCGTCCCGCGCTAGCCTCGACGGGAAGCTCAAGAAGCAGAACTCCACGTTGATGCCGTTCAGCGAGAGCTTAGAGTCGTTCCGCACCGCGACGGCGAACAGCAGTGGAGCCGCGCTCATCGAGCCGTTGATTAGCCACAGCGCCAGGAACACCACACACAGCGAGCGGCCCAGCAGAGCGCGAGCGCTAGCGCGGCGCGACCCCGGCGGAGACACGCTCAGGCACTGGTACGTGCTCAGCACGAAGGTCAGCCAGATGGACAGAGACCTGGAGGTGCGGTAGAGAAAGATCACGGCCTTGCAGCCACTGTCATCGAACACATAAACAGAGAAGGAGGCTAGCACCTCCAGCACGCAGCGCACCGACAGGTTAGCCAGGTTGACGATCGCTAGGTGCAACACGATGGCGTCGGCCGGCGAGAGACGCTCCTGATACGCCAGCGAGAGGAAGGCGAAGATCACAGCGATGTTCCCTGGGATGCCGGTCACGGCGAGAGAGAGGAAGAGCAGACCTCGCGTCAGAGCGCTCGCGTCCATCACACACACTCACACACACTCTTCTGAACGCTGCAGAGATCTGTTCTGGTTTATAGTCGGGTCAGAGCCAGGGGATGCGGATTTTCGGGACGGTCCAGTGCCTTCAGTCTCAGATCAATTACACCAATGATGTGCAGCTGAGCGAGTCTGTCACTGACGAGTGGAACAACGCAACGCAATCACAGCAGCTCCAGCACGCATTAAGCCATGAAAACCTTCTTTCTGAATGATCCCTGAACCTTTCAGGGGTTTAAATGTTTCTTCTTGGTTATGTGAACGTTAAAGGTGCATTGTGTAATACTTAGAAGGATCTGTTGATAGAAATACAATATCATAAACATAAATATGTGTTCAGTGGTGTATAAAGACCTTACATAATGAGCCGTTGTGTTTTTATTAGCTTAGAATGAGCATTATACAAACGTCCAGCTAAAACATTTCTGAAAAGTAACACTCCATGAAAAAAGTATCTCAATCTCAATTTATTTATAAAGCACAATTAAAAACAACCACAGTTGACCAATGTGCTGTATAATGTTCTAAAACCAAAAACAATGAATAAAAATAAAATAAAACAACAACAACAAAGGACATCATACGTTATAGGCTACAGTGAAGAGATACATTTTTAATTTCAATTTAAAAATATGTAATGTTGATGCCGTTCTAATATGAATCGTAAACTATTCTGAAGTTTATGCGAGGCTCTGGAAAAAGCTGGAGCACCCCTACACTTTCACTCCGTCTCCGCAAACTCTGGTCGGCAGACCCAAGAGTTCCCATGGATGGTGATACAACACGTCTGAAAGGTAAAAGGGGCCGAGGCCATGTAAACACTTACAAACAAGCAGAGGCACTTTAAAGTCTATTCTAGAGCGGACTGGGAGCCAATGTAAAGACATTAAAACAGAAGCAATCTATTTGCGTTTGCGAACACCGGTTAAGAGTCTTGCAGCCGCGCTTTGGACCATATGTAATCTAGCTAAGGAAGAATTGTTTATTCCCAAATACAGGGACTTACAAAAGTCAATTCTAGAAGAAATAAAAGCATGAATCGCAGTTTCAAAGAAAACCCTTCACTTTAGCCAGCGCTTGGTAAAAACTTGATTTGACCACTAAATTGATTTGCTAGTCAAATTTAAGTGCACTTAAATAAGACGCCCAAGTTTTCTTTACACAAGATAAGACACCAGAATTTAAATGAGAAATGTTTGGGCCAAACAAAATGATCTCTGTTTTACTCTCATTTAGATTTAAAAAATGTAACGACATCCAGTCTTTGACATTGGAAAGACAGGCACTGATCGAGTCCAAGCCATTTTTGTGCATCGGGCATATAAAGTTGAGTATCTGCATAGCAATGATAATACTAGCCAGGCTAGCCCACAAATCAGGGGGACGCACCCGAATGACAGACTCCTACACTGATCGAGAAGCTTCTATTTTTAAGGTATGACTGAAACCAACTTAGAGAGAAAGCAGGACATCATGGTCAACAGGCTCGAATACAGCTCTTACATGTATAAATAATGTTTTTGGTTGAGAACAGTATTAAAGACCAGATAACCTTGAACGAAGGTCGTATTAACCTTACAAGAAGAACGTTTGTCCATAGCCTTGGCAGATGTAGTGTAAATGTAAAAGCTGCTAATCGCATCAAGGCCTGTGTGACGAGGGGAGGGTTTCAAGTGGATTTCATTAAATGCTCCTGTTGTGGCAAAACTTCTGTTAAACATCATCACTGCGTAAGAGACACTCAGAGTCAAATTAATAAAAAAAAGAAAAGTATTTATTCTTGCAAGAATAGGCCCAGTCGCCAACACAGCAGTTACCCTGTGAAGTGAGTGACACACACCAGGAAGACATGAGACAGCCTTTATACTCTTTTCAAGGTTCCTCCTCACAGCAGTTACCCTTTCACCCACTCAGATAAGGTCCCCACTGCTGTTCAGTTTCTACTAAAGATACAACCTGGCCCTGAAATAAACTAGCCAAATCTGACCATTCCTAAGGTCAAGATGTCCTGTCCCATATATTCCTGAGACGTCACGCACAAGCACGTACACACATATACTTTTACACATTGAATAGGTTCAATCCCTTATGATATCTGTTAGGAATAAATTACTATTAAAATTTCTACAACACTCCCGTTCCTTGCTTTACCCATGTTATCCCACACTTCCTTTATTTTGTGTATTTATTTGGCTGCTATTGCCTTGTTTATAATCCTTGCTTTATGTATTCTGCTAAAAACTTAATGTCCATCTCTGTCTTTCTGGGAGCAGTTTTGGGACTTTGTATCGCAGCACTTCTGATCGTTTCAAAGCCGCTTCACAATGATAAACGGGAAAATAACAGAATCAAAGATGCAAACAGAATTCAGTTCAGCCGTAAAGCAGCTTTAAGAAGACAAGAGTCATTATTCAGATCAGTTCAGTTCGAGTTATGTTTCCAATAGTGTCAGTGCAGCCAGATCTATAATATTACTAAATATGAACTAAGCCATCCAGAAAGAGGGCATCTGTTACATGCTAATAACCCTTAATGAACAGTGTGTGTGTGTGTGTGCGACGGGTTTAAGGAACAATGTGTGTGTGCGACGGGTGTGATCAGTCCTCGGGGTGATGATGTTAAACACACCTGTAGTGTGTGTGTGGCATGTGTGTGGCTGCGTTCAGGCTTAAACACGGCTCTC
Organism: Meda fulgida; assembly: GCA_030578275.1. Lineage (NCBI taxonomy): Eukaryota > Metazoa > Chordata > Actinopteri > Cypriniformes > Leuciscidae > Meda > Meda fulgida. Next base: position 113,160 of record CM060637.1, read on the forward strand.
CCGAGGGAATGATGGGAAGAAAACAGACCAGCCCAGACCTGCTCGTCCCACAGCTCCTCATTAGCTTAATGTTGTCTAATTATCTCCTGAGGACTCTCAATTACAGGACAAACAACACACACACTTCATTCCTCACAAACAACACACACACTTCATTCCTTACACACACTGTCAGGCCGTTAAACATGGAAATAGATCGTTAACGAAATAAGAATCACAGACAAATGAAGTACACAAAAATATACTAGAATAACATGCAGAATCTTAGAATATGTGGTGACACTTTATTTTACATTGATATATGTTACAAGTATTTACTATAGTAATAACAGTAAATTATGCATAATTATATTCAACTAATCGACAACTAAACCTAATCCTACCCTAATCCTATAGTAAGTACATGTAGTTGCTTATTATTACTCAGTACTTCAATATTATTACACTGTAACAATGAGACCTTAAAATAAAGTGTAACCGAATCTTCATTTGTGAAACATTTCAGCCAAACAATTATATATTGTATTTAAGTACTGACTGACTATATTAATTAACAACATGTACTTACTATAGGGTTAGGGTTTGGTTGAGGGTTAGTTGCATGTAATCATGCATAATTTACTCTTAATACTATAGTAAATACATGTACCATATGTAACAAGTACACAGTGAAAGTGTTACCAAAATATCGAACGCAATCTGTTTATTTGTTCTTACTTTATTACTGTTTGAACTTTACATTAGTTAGGCTTTCACTGGTAAGTAAATTGTTGGTGTCATAATAACCTTATTTATTCAAATACAAGGTGAAACGGATCAAAAACAACTAAACGATTAGCTAAATGTGACATTAATTTAAAAGTTATAATATTTGAAGGTAAAAAACAAACTGAGAAAAGGAGAAGCATTGATCTGGGCTGTCTCCTGACAGAAGCCTGATCCCTGGGGCATAAATCTCGAAGCCTAGTCTTACAAGTTAGACTTCACATTTTTTCTATAAGACACTTCGTAGCTTTTTTAAGTCAGTTACATAAAAACATAGATTAGCCTAATTTGATAGCGAAAACTAAGACTGACTGCCCCTGAATGACTGCTAGTGGGTCATACTAGAAACTTAAGACACCGTCTTAACATACGGGCTATGTTTATTCAACCGGCCCCTGGAGTCATTAGGACACTCCTCTCTTCTTCACTTCTAGCTCTTTCTCTTCTCTGCCGTTGGTTTGAGTCGCTCCCGCGGGTGTAGACGAGGCTTTATATTGGGCTTTATATTGAGCCGCGACTCAGACGGTCTCTAAGCGGCTCCATGGACCTGTGCGTGACCATCAAAGGTGTGTCGTTCCTGCTGCAGACGGGTCTGGGGATCCTAGCGAACGCGCTGGTGCTGCTAGCGTACGCACACATGCTTCTGCGCGAGTCTCGGCTAACACCCACGGACGCTATCCTGTGCCACCTGGCGTTCGCGGACCTGCTTCTGCTGCTAACCCGCGGCGTCCCACAGACCCTGACCGTGTTCGGCGTGAGAAACCTGCTAGCCGACGCCGGCTGCAAGGTGGTCATATACCTGTACCGCGTGTCGCGCGCGCTGTCCGTGTGCCTGACCTGCATGCTGAGCGTGTTCCAGGCGGCTACCGTCGCCCCCTCGGCCGGCCCGCTGCTCTCCCGCCTCAAGCCTCGACTCCCGCGGCTAATCCTCCCTGGCTTCGTCACGCTCTGGCTCCTCAACATGGCCGTCTGCATCGCCGCACCCTTCTTCTCCGTGGCGCCACGCAACGGCACCGTCCCGCCGTTCACCCTCAACCTGGGCTTCTGCCACGTGGACTTCCGCGATAACCTGTCCTACGTGGTGAACGGGGTGGCCGTGTCGGTGCGCGACTTTGCGTTCGTGGGTGTGATGCTAGGCTCCAGCGGGTTCCTCCTGGTGCTCCTGCACCGCCACGGCCAGAAGCTGAAGGGCATCCGGCGCTCGCAGGGCAAAGAGACACGCGCCGCTAAGACTGTGCTGATGCTAGTGGTTCTGTACACGGTGTTCTTCGGCATCGATAACGTCATCTGGATCTACATGCTAACGGTGGCGCAGGTGCCGGCGGTGGTGGCCGACATGAGGGTGTTCTTCTCCTCATGCTACGCCTCGCTCAGCCCGTTCCTCATCATCTCGTCCAACAAGAAGGTCAAAGCGAGGATGGTGTGTGCGAGCGCGGACCCGGCGGACGACAGCAAGCAGTCAGACGTCAAAAACTCAGAGTCCTAGTTAAGCTAATAGTGCTGATTACAAACTCTATGTTTGTAAAGAAAGATTACACGCCTGTGCACATATATATTCAAATGCGCATACCTATAGACTAAACACGTAATATGCATGTGCACGCCGTCAGCGTTTGCATGGATTCAGGTTTTGTTTTTCAAAATATTTCAAAACCTGCACCTTGGAACCAGTTTCAAAGTTTGCGTTCTCGAGCACCAAACACTGTTGTCGTGCAAATGAACAGCCAGAACACATTAAAAGTTTTCTGTCAGAACGGTACGGCCCCTAAGTTAATAACTAATAAATGAAGGTGACTTGACTTAAAATATTGTCTCTGTGTTTGAATGTGAAAACATGCACTTAATAAACGAACTGTTGGAAAGTGAACTGTTGAGGACTCTTATTTTGACGTGTCTGTTGAGGACTCTTATTTTGACGGGTAGGTTAGTTAACCAAGCAGAAGACGGCAAGCAGTCAAATGTCAAAAGCTGAACTCTTGGTCTTAGTTAAGCTAATAGTGCTGGCTTACAAACGATGATAGTGTAGCGCACAGACTTTTGATAATTGTGGTGAAATTGCAGTTTTATTGTTGCACCGGCAGTTATAGGGTTAACGTGGGGGTAAAGAAAGACTACGAGCTGCATCCGAAATCAAATACTTCCCTACCATATAGTATTTGAAAAACAGTACGCGAGCAGAGTAGTATGTCCGAATATATAGAATTCGAAAACCAGCAGGCGAAACGTACCCGGACGACCCACTACTTCCGGCGGGATTCTGAAGTGCGCATACGATGGACACTTTACTATCCCATGATGCCACGGGAGAAGAGTTGTCGTTCATTTTGAAACTGGCGGAAAACGAAGATATATATATGAATGAAGTCTTCAGATTTAAAAGCCTCTTAAGTGGCATTTGAAATTTTCTTCGAGAATGATTATTTTTTATCAAGCTTGTATGTTTATATTCAGTTATTTCAATTTAATGTCAATGAAACGGACCTATTAATTGCTATTAAAGTGAAATTACTGAACCTAAATACACAAGCTGGATAAAAATGCTAATTTTAGAAGATTAGAGACGGCACAGAGGCTTTTATATCTAAAGTCTTCATATATACACATGTGTGTGTATTGTATCTGACCTCAGTCAAGTCAAGTGTATTTATATAGCGCTTTTCACAATATAAATTGCATCAAAGCAGCTTCACAATATCAATCAAATAACATAATGTTTGTTTCTTAGTGAAAAAACATCCACGTTTGGTAGGGCTGATCAATGGTATTAATGCTTGGTTAATTAATTTGAATATCCCCAACTGAGCAAGCCAAAGGCAACAGTGGCAAGGAACCGAAAAACTCCATCAAGTGACCTACTGGTGTCCTAAAACTCCATCAGGTGACCTAATGGAGAAAAAAAAAAACCTTGGGAGAACCCAGGCTCAGTCGGGGGCCAGTTCTCCTCTGGCGTTTATGAACTAGAGGCCGGATTTACAGTAACTGTAATTTGATACAGAATTTTGTTTTATTTTATCACTTCGGGGTGGGTACGCGAACCGGAATCACAACATTTTATCTGTAGAGTGGGAAAGGGATCCTCCATAGGGAGAGGCTAGTTGGCACTTCAGCACTGCGTTGTCATTGGGTCCAGGCAAAGCTCCTAGTCAGATCTGGATACGGCCTGGATCCGGCAGGCTGCGGGAGAACCTCGGGATAAACAAAGACACTAAAATTAGCGTAGATGCCATTCTTCTTATGATGATGTAACGAGTACATCAGGATTTAAGGGAAGTGTTCCCAGTTCCGGCTGACCTAATCTATGCAGCCTAACATTGAATTATAGAAGTCTATAATATATTATGTGTATGCTAGGTCAAAGAGATGTGTTTTTAGTCTAGCTTTGAACTGACAGAGTGTGTCTGCTTCCCGGACAATGGTAGGAAGACTGTTCCAAAGTTTTGGTGCTAAATAGGAAAAGGATCTACCGCCCGCAGTCGATTTTGATATTCTAGGTATTATCAATTGGCCCGAATTTTGAGATCGCAATAGACGTGAAGGACTATAATGCGTTAAGAGCTCGCTCAAGTACTGCGGAGCTAAACCATTTAGTGCTTTGTAAGTAATCAACAATATTTTAAAATGTATACGATGTTTAATAGGCAGCCAATGCAGTGTTGACAGTGTGTTATCCTATTGTCCACCATAGTGACCCTCAGTGTATCTGTGTTTACACACACACACTGCTTGTGATATTACCATCAATGAATGAGTCAACATAGATACAGTAATATTTATGTATCTCTATTGATTCATTCATGTTTATTCATTGATGGTAATATCACAAGCAAATAAATTACCAAAAATCAACATCTGTGTTCAGAGAATTGTGTGAGTGTGTGTGTGTCCGTGTGTGTGTTTTCTGAGGTAAAAGTTATTAGCTAAATAAATGATGGTAGTTAAATGTGAGGAATGACACAGGCTCTCGCGGGATGTGCTGACCGCGCCTCTGGACTGCGAGCACGAGCGGCGTGAAGACCAGGCGGAAGCGGAAAGCTGATGTGACAGCGCATGTCACGTGACAAAACCCTCATGGCGCATGTAGTACGTCTGGACTCATACTACCCGTATTCATGCTATATAGAACGTACTTTGTAACGGTCGCGAAGTACGTTCTAATTTAAATGTATTACCTACTCACATAGATTTCGGTAAAAGTAACAGTTCAGAAACTAAGGCTCCGTCCTGGGCCCAACCCTTTTCTCCTCACATCAGTGACATAGCCAGAGCTGCCGCCTAATGCAGACGACACCGTTATTGGTTCCTCTCCCAAACCTGCTGCTTCAAGTCTTAAACTCACCTTCTCCTCTATAGAGCAGTTCTTTGACAGTCTCCATCTCCGCATTAACACCAGTAAGACTAAATGTATCCTATTTAGCTGAAAACCTGTTACCAAGACTCCACTTACAATCCCCAGCATCAACAGCATGGCTCTGGAGAGTGTCAACACACATAAATACCTCATCTGGCTGGATTCCTCCCTGTCATTCATTACACACATCAATAACCTCAAAGCTAGACTAGCCTTTCTTTTCCGCGATAAAGCTTCCTTTACTTATGTTAATGCCTCCTCGTTAAGATGACAGTACTGCCAATTCATTTACTACTAATTATTTACAGAATGGCACCAAACACAGCTCTAAAAAACCTGCCGCACTCTATCATTCAGCCATCCGTTTTATCACTAATGCACTTCACACCCGCGGCTCTCCATATGGGCTACAAGACAATCCTGGCCAAGACACCTCTCTATCTGTCATCTCTTCTTCATACCGCTCGATCATAACACCCCCCCCCCCCCACCCCCCCACCCCCCCACCCCCCCCCCCCCACACACACACTTCTATACCTCTGGACGTAAAGCCTCCCGCTTCTCATGACTGGAACATACAGAACACCCTGAAACTTGCGTCTCTGATCCCAACCTCCACCCGCGTCTCCATTACCCTTCAAATTGCGCAAATTGAAATTGCGAATTGAAAATACGCACAATGGAAACACGTCCATTTCGCAAAAACTCAGGCAATTCGAAAAAGGAATATTTCGCAAAACTGCAATGGAAACAGGTTTTGCACATATACAGTCACCTGACTTAGAAGACGCGGTGTGTTTGGGGTCCGTGTCCGCGAGTAATAATGATAATTATCATCATTATTAGCCTATAAAATTTATTAGGCTACATATGTAGAAGACGCTTTTATCCAAACAAGGAACAAAGCAATTCGTCACATCTCATTCATAATACAGGTTAGATAATAATAATACAGGGCTAAGATTATCACAAATAAACACAAGATTTTGACGGATATCCAAGTGTGTGTGCGAGTGTGTGTGGGAGTGTGTGTGCGAGTGTGGAGCGCGCACTGGATGCAGGGAGGCGCGGGCGCGAACACTTGCATTTTCCTATCAACAGTGGAAAACTTTAAATACTCGTATTATTTTCTGTATGACCAGAAATGATAATTATTCGCAACTACTTTTATTTGCGTAAACTCACAATAACAAGAAAACGTTGTGCTTTTATAAAATAAAATAAAACAATCAGGCGCGGGTTCATGATCTCCGTGAGCTGGAGCGCGAGAGCTGAAACCAAATTTAGCATGCAGGCTAAAGCTTGAAATGTCCACTTTATAACGAGCAAATTCGAATCGAAAGCTAATACCTTCTGATTATGTAATCCGTGTGAAAGGTGTATTTCTCTCTAAAGGTGCATCCGGAGATGGAGATATTTTTAGCCGACACTGATTTAGAAAACAATAGTTTATTAATAAACAATTCAAATGCCTCGTTATTTTTTCAGACACATTTATTATAGCCTATAACTCGCCTATAAATCACCTTCTGTAGGCTGTGGTTATTATATGGCTCTTCTCATTCAGCACTGCGGGAAAAATATAATTTCCAGGTTCTAATTTGGCCTTCTATTTTTTTTTTTTTTTTTTTGCGCAGCATTTGGTGTACAGTTCAAGTTAAAATTTTGGTGTTCAACTTTGCGTTTTAAAAATACAACAACCGTTCATTTTTCGTTTTGCACTTACGGGTTAAATAAGGCAAAACGAATGGACACAAAAGTTCACCGACCGTTTGGACATAATACGAGAAAGACGTTTTAAAAAAGACGTTTTAGTCGCATAACAGCGGTTAATAGCGGTTCATTTCGCAATAGTTTTTTTTATCGACATTTAGAAAAAATCACAAAAGTTTTGTGCAAATCTGTAATGGAAACGTTCAATCCTGGACGATATTTATATGCACTTAAGCACTTTAATGTTTTTTGTCATTTTTTCTTTGCTGTTAGGGTTAGGGTTCTAACCCTCTCTTATTTTAATTGTTTGTTATGTGTCATCATGTGTATGACTATGTACAGTTGTTTCTATTTATTTCTGTAGCCTCTTGGCCAGGTCATGTTTGTAAATGAGAAGTGGTTCTCAAACAGTTTACCTGGATAAATAAAGGTAATATATATATATATATATATATATATATATATATATATATATCACAAAGCCAGTCACATGGGTCTGTTTTTTGAAACTGAGATTTATATATCATCTGCAAGCTGGATAAATAAGCTTTCCATTGATGTGTGTTTTAGGATAGGACAATATCTGGCTGAGATACAACCATTTTAACATCTGGAATCTGAGGGTGCAAAAATATCGAAACATTGAGAAAATCGCCTTTAAAGTTGTCCATTTATGTTCACGATTGTGCTGCATTCACTCACAAAAATACATGTTTTATATATTTACGATAGGAAATTTACAAAATATCTTCATGGAACATGATCTTTAATATCCTAATGATTTTTGGCATAAAAGAAAAATCGATAATTTTAACCCATACAATGTATTGTCTTTTGCCACAAATATACCCGTGCTACTTGTGACTGGTTTTGTGATCCAGGGTCACATATTATCTGTGTTTGAATGTGAAAACTCTATGCACTTAATAAACGAGCAGGAAAGTGAACTGTGAGGACTCTTATTTTGACGCGTCTGTTGAGGACTCTTAGTTTGACGGGTTGATTGTTCAGCCGCCATATTGTCTGGTTGTGTCTGGCTTCAGGCGCGCGCACTGAACCGACCCGGAAAACCCCAGCCGAGTTAAACTGACGGTGAGACCGAGTTTAATTAGATTTCCCCCGCTTTTCCAAGCTTTAAAAAACATCAAGAGTCTTATTAAACTTCACCTGCCGTACAGAGTCGGTCGGGTCCTTGATGATCGATGGTTTGAACGATGACTTTACGGAGAAGAGTCGATCACTTCCGGTGGTGTAGCTGTTAGCTTCGCAGCGACAGTTTGGCACATTGAAAATAAATACAAACTTTTAAAACAAAAACAAAAAACGTTTATGTAAATGAGAAACAAATCCCTGTGAGTGTCATAATAATAAGATTATCCACCCTTACTGCATTTATTCCTGAAAAGAAAGTGCTCCAAACTGGTCAGATAGCAGCATATAAACACACATTTAAAAACAACTGTGTGTTGATCATTCTTATGAAATTAATGTTTTCATTCATTTTTACTTTTTCCATTACAGTATTTTGAATGTGTCAGCAATCTCATGAAATCTAACGAGCAGCACCGCATTTCATTCACATAATGAAAATAATCTCACATGGTAAAAATGGTTAAAACATGGTGTGACTTTAATTTGCGTGCCATTTTTCCACTTGATTTATTCTTTTATTGTTTGTACGTCATATTTGATCAGGAAATCTGGTTAATTTTCATGAATAGAGTCAAGATGCGAAAATATTAAATCTAATAGGCTGCATTCTATTTAGTTAGAATATAAATAAAAATACAGTTATATTTTTAATATGTGTATGTGTGTGTATATATTGTTGAATTTAATTAATATTGAAGAAATTAAATATAAATAAATATATAGTTAACATGAAATATTATAAAAATGCATTTCTTTAGCTGTATGGCATTAACAACACCCGGTCGTGGGTTTGGTTCGCAGGGAAATATGAACGTATGATATTAATCTGCGCATGTGTTTCCAGAGATGGCGGCGATCCGTAAGAAGCTGGTGATCGTCGGGGACGGCGCGTGCGGGAAGACCTGCCTCCTCATCGTCTTCAGTAAAGACCAGTTCCCCGAGGTCTACGTGCCCACCGTCTTCGAGAACTACGTGGCCGACATCGAGGTGGACGGCAAGCAGGTTAGTAGCGTAGGCTTGCGTCATGTGACTGGCATGTGGCTGAGCGTGTGTCGTGACTGAGAGTGTGTCTGTCATGTGACTGAGCGTGTGTCTGTCATGTGACTGAGCGTGTGTCGTGGCTGAGTGTGTGTCTGTCATGTGACTGAGCGTGTGTCTGTCATGTGACTGAGCGTGTGTCGTGGCTGAGTGTGTGTCTGTCATGTGACTGAGCGTGTGTCGTGGCTGAGCGTGTGTCTGTCATGTGACTGAGCGTGTGTCGTGGCTGAGCGTGTGGTGACTGAGCGTGTGTGTCATGTGACTGAGCGTGTCTGTCATGTGACTGAGCGTGTGTGTCGTGACTGAGCGTGTCTGTCATGTGACTGAGCGTGTGTCATGTGACTGAGCGTGTCTGTCATGTGACTGAGCGTGTGTGTCATGTGACTGAGCGTGTGTCGTGACTGAGCGTGTCTGTCATGTGACCGAGTGTGTGTCTGTAATGTGACCAAGCGTGTGTTGTGGCTGAGCGTGTGTTGTGACTGAGCGTGTCTGTCATGTGGCTGAGCGTGTGTCTGTCATGTGACTGAGCGTGTGGCTGAGCGTGTGTCTATCATGTGACTGAGCGTGTGTCTGTCATGTGATTGAGCGTGTGTCGTGACTGAGAGTGTGTCTGTCATGTGACTGAGCGTGTGTGTCATGTGACTGAGCGTGTGTCGTGACTGAGCGTGTCTGTCATGTGACCGAGTGTGTGTCTGTAATGTGACCAAGCGTGTGTTGTGACTGAGCGTGTGTGTCATGTGACTGAGCGTGTCTGTCATGTGGCTGAGCGTGTGTCTGTCATGTGACTGAGCGTGTGGCTGAGCGTGTGTCTATCATGTGACTGAGCGTGTGTCTGTCATGTGATTGAGCGTGTGTCGTGACTGAGAGTGTGTCTGTCATGTGACTGAGCGTGTGTCTGTCATGTGACTGAGCGTGTGTCTGTCATGTGACTGAGCGTGTGTCTGTCATGTGACTGGCGTGCGGCTGAGCGTGTTTCTGTCATGTGACTGAGCGTGTGTCTGTCATGTGACTAAGTGTGTGACTGAGCGTGTGTCTGTCATGTGACTGAGCGTGTCTGTCATATGACTGAGCGTGTGTCGTGACTGAGCGTGTCTGTCATGTGACTGAGCGTGTGGCTGAGTGTGTTTCTGTCATGTGACTGAGCGTGTGTCTGTCATGTGACTAAGTGTGTGACTGAGCGTGTGTCTGTCATGTGACTGAGCGTGTGTCTGTCATGTGACTGAGCGTGTGGCCGAGCGTGTCATGTGACTGAGCGTGTGTGTCATGTGACTGAGCGTGTGTCGTGACTGAGCGTGTCTGTCATGTGACTGAGTGTGTGTCTGTCATGTGACTAAGCGTGTGTTGTGACTGAGCGTGTGTGTCATGTGACTGAGTGTGTGTCTGTCATGTGACTGAGCGTGTGTCGTGACTGAGCGTGTCTGTCATGTGACTGAGTGTGTGTCTGTCATGTGACTGAGTGTGTGTCTGTCATGTGACTGAGTGTGTGTCTGTCATGTGACTGAGCGTGTGTTGTGACTGAGCGTGTGTGTCATGTGACTGAGCGTGTGTCATGTGGCTGAGCGTGTGTTGTGACTGAGCGTGTGTGTCATGTGGCTGAGCGTGTGTCTGTCATGTGACTGAGCGTGTGTCTGTCATGTGACTGAGCGTGTGTCATGACTGAGAGTGTGTCTGTCATGTGACTGAGCGTGTGTCTGTCATGTGACTGATCGTGTGTCTGTCATGTGACTGAGCGTGTGGCTGAGCGTGTGTCTGTCATGTGACTGAGCGTGTGTCGTGACTGAGAGTGTGTCTGTCATGTGACTGAGCGTGTGTCTGTCATGTGACTGAGCGTGTGTCTGTCATGTGACTGGCGTGTGGCTGAGCGTGTTTCTGTCATGTGACTGAGCGTGTGTCTGTCATGTGACTGAGCGTGTGTCTGTCATGTGACAGAGCGTGTGGCCGAGCGTGTGTCATGTGACTGGCGTGTCGCTGAGCATGTGACTGGCATGTGGCTGAGCGTGTCATGTGACTGAGCATGTGTCATGTGACTGGCTGATCTTGTGTCGTGACTGTTGTGTGTCATGTGACTGAGCGTGTGCCATGTGTCTGGCGTGTGTCATGTGACTGGCTGAGCGTGTGTTGTGACTGCTGTGTGTCATGTGGCTGAGCGTGTGTCATGTGACTGAGCGTGTGTCATGTGACTGAGCGTGTGTCATGTGACTGGCTGAGCGTGTGTCATGTGACTGGCTGATCTTGTGTCGTGACTGTTGTGTGTCATGTGACTGAGCGTGTCATGTGACTGGCTGAGCGTGTGTCTGGCGTGTGTCATGTGACTGGCTGAGCGTGTGTTGTGACTGTTGTGTGTCATGTGGCTGAGCGTGTGTCATGTGACTGGCTGAGCATGTGTCGTGACTGAGTGTGTCTGTCATGTGACTGGCTGAGCGTGTGTCGTGACTGGCGGGTGGCTGAGCGTGTGTCATGTGACTCGCATGGTGTGTGACTAAATGTGTCATGTGACTGGCGTGTTTCATGGCGTACGTGTTCCAGGTGGAGCTGGCGCTGTGGGATACGGCGGGACAGGAGGATTATGATCGGCTGCGGCCGCTCTCCTATCCCGACACTGACGTCATCCTCATGTGCTTCTCCGTCGACAGCCCCGACAGCCTGGGTGAGTCTCGTCACACACACACACACACACACCTCTGCTGCTGCTTCATCTCAACTCTGACCTTTCTGGCCCTCAGAGAACATTCCTGAGAAGTGGACGCCCGAGGTCAAGCATTTCTGCCCCAACGTTCCCATAATCCTGGTGGGCAACAAGAAGGACCTGCGGAACGACGAGCACACGCGCCGCGAGCTCTTCAAGATGAAGCAGGTGGGTTTCACACTCCTCAGTGTCGTAAAGAGCAACAGAACACAGTTTCCTCATATTCTCCATTGTTGCGGCTCCTCTCTTCCCAGTCTGTCAGTAACGCTGTTTACTTCCTGTCTTTGTGAAGCCCCTCCTCCTGAAAAGCACACTGTGCTTTGATTGGTTGGCTGGAGCAGTGTGTTGTGATTGGTCGAGCGCTTCGAGTGTGTTTAGGAAAGGCCCCGCCCCTTTATTCTGCGTATGTAAAATAAAAAAATACACTTTAGTTTTGCTGGGGTTTTCCTTAACTCTGTTGAATTTGTTCATTCTCAGACAAAATAAATGTAAAATTGGGACTATAAATGAGCTTGATTGAAACTTCAGGTTCTCCATTTTAAACTGATATATTGATGCTGAATGGGTGAGAAACGCCAAGAGAAGTTCAGGCGAGTCTGGCGTCTGTCGGTATTTACCAAAAAACATTAATGGATTTGAGGAGTTTTGTGGTTGAAATTTTAAAAAGTAACAAATCCTTGCCTCGCCGGTCAATTTGAGCCCAGGAATTAATGAAGTGTGAGGAATGCTTCAGTACACACAGAACAACCTAAAAATGATAAAACTTTACCAAAAAATTATTTTATAATGTCTACATGTATATCTGAACTCACACTGAAGAACTGACTTTAGGACCCAGGGGAACAGCTCATTTCCCACAAGAGGTCTCCAAATGTAAGATATTTAGAGCTGAATTAAAAGGTTTATGCATGAAATTGTGAGTTATTTAGAATTTAAGTTGAAAAATGTGAGGAATGTGCTTAAATTACTATTTAATGATCAAATCTAGTCATTTAAAGGTGAATACATTTTAAAAAATCCCCCCCCCCAGATGTGCCACAGAACGCGAGGGAAAGATGCGCCACAGAACAGAACGCGAGGGAAAGATGCGCCACAGAACATCACAGAACACGAGGGAAAGATGCGCCACAGAACGCGAGGGAAAGATGTGTCACAGAGCGCAAGGGAAAGATGTGTCACAGAACGCGAGGGAAAGATGTGTCACAGAGCGCGAGGGAAAGATGCGCCACAGAACGCGAGGGAAAGATGCGCCACAGAACGCGAGGGAAAGTTGCACCACAGAACGCGAGGGAAAGATGCGCCACAGAACGCAAGGGAAAGATGTGTCACAGAACGCGAGGGAAAGATGCGCCACAGAACGCGAGGGAAAGATGTGTCAGAACGCGAGGGAAAGATGTGCCACAGAACGCGAGGGAAAGATGTGTCAGAACGCGAGGGAAAGATGCGCCACAGAACGCGAGGGAAAGATGTGTCAGAACGCGAGGGAAAGATGTGTCAGAACGCGAGGGAAAGATGTGTCACAGAACGTCACAGAACGCGAGGGAAAGATGCGTCACAGAACGCGAGGGAAAGATGCGCCACAGAACAGAACACGAGGGAAAGATGCGCCACAGAACAGAACGCAAGGGAAAGATGCGCCACAGAACATCACAGAACACGAGGGAAAGATGCGCCACAGAACGCGAGGGAAAGATGTGTCACAGAACAGAACACGAGGGAAAGATGCGCCACAGAACAGAACGCGAGGGAAAGATGCGCCACAGAACATCACAGAACACGAGGGAAAGATGCGCCACAGAACGTGAGGGAAAGATGTGTCACAGAGCGCAAGGGAAAGATGTGTCACAGAACGTCACAGAACGCGAGGGAAAGATGCGCCACAGAACGCGAGGGAAAGATGCGCCACAGAACAGAACACGAGGGAAAGATGCGCCACAGAACAGAACGCGAGGGAAAGATGCGCCACAGAACATCACAGAACACGAGGGAAAGATGCGCCACAGAACGCGAGGGAAAGATGTGTCACAGAGCGCAAGGGAAAGATGTGTCACAGAACGTCACAGAACGCGAGGGAAAGATGCGCCACAGAACGCGAGGGAAAGATGTGTCACAGAGCGCGAGGGAAAGATGTGTCACAGAGCGCGAGGGAAAGATGTGTCACAGAACGAGAGGGAAAGATGTGTCACAGAGCGCAAGGGAAAGATGTGCCACAGAACGCGAGGGAAAGATGCGTCACGGAACGTCACAGAACGCGAGGGATGTGTCACAGAACACAAGGGAAAGATGTGTCACAGAACACGAGGGAAAGATGCGCCACAGAACGGGAGGGAAAGATGTGCCACAGAACGCGAGAGAAAGATGTGCCACAGAACGCGAGGGAAAGATGCGCCACAGAACGCGAGGGAAAGATGCTCCACAGAACGTCACAGAACGCGAGGGAAAGATGCGCCACAGAACGCGAGGGAAAAATGCGCCACAGAACGCGAGGGAAAGATGTGTCACTGAAAGCGAGGGAAAGATGTGCCACAGAACGCGAGGGAAAGATGTGTCACAAAACGTCACAGAACGCGAGGGAAAGATGTGTCACAGAACGCGCGGGAAAGATGTGCCACAGAACGCGAGGGAAAGATGTGCCACAGAACGCGAGGGAAAGATGCGCCACAGAACACGAGGGAAAGATGCGCCACAGAACACGAGGGAAAGATGCGCCACAGAGTGCGAGGGAAAGATGCGCCACAGAACGTCACAGAACGCGAGGGAAAGATGCGTCACAGAACGTCGCAGAATGCGAGGGAAAGATGCGCCACAGAACGTCACAGAATGCGAGGGAAAGATGCGCCACAGAACGCGAGGGAAAGATGTGCCACAGAACGCGAGGGAAAGATGTGTCACAAAACGTCACAGAACGCAAGGGAAAGATGTGTCACAGAACGCGAGGGAAAGATGCGCCACAGAATGCGAGGGAAAGATGCGTCACAGAACGCGAGGGAAAGATGCGTCACAGAACGCCAGGGAAAGATGCGTCACAGAACGCCAGGGAAAGATGCGCCACAGAACGCGAGGGAAAGCACGAGGGAATGATGCGCCACAGAACGTCACAGAATGCGAGGGAAAGATGCGCCACAGAACGTCACAGAATGCGAGGGAAAGATGCGCCACAGAACGCGAGGGAAAGCGCGAGGGAAAGATGTGTCAAAGAACGCGAGGGAAAGATGTGTCACAGAACGCGAGGGAAAGATGTGTCACAGAACGCGAGGGAAAGATGTGCCACAGAACGCGAGGGAAAGATGTGTCACAGAACGCGAGGGAAAGATGTGTCACAGAACGCGAGGGAAAGATGCGCCACAGAACACGAGGGAAAGATGTGCCACAAAACGCGAGGGAAAGATGCGCTACAGAACGCGAGGGAAAGATGCGCCACATGTGCCACAGAACGCGAGGGAAAGATGCGTCACAGAACGCGAGGGAAAGATGCGCCACAGAGCGCGAGGGAAAGATGTGTCACAGAACGCGAGGGAAAGATGCGTCACAGAACGCGAGGGAAAGGTGCGCCACAGAACGCGAGGGAAAGATGCGCCACAGAACGCGAGGGAAAGATGCGTCACAGAACGCGAGGGAAAGATGTGCCACAGAACGCGAGGGAAAGATGTGTCACAGAACGTCACAGAACGCGAGGGAAAGATGCGCCACAGAACGCGAGGGAAAGATGTGTCACAGAACGTCACAGAACGCGAGGGAAAGATGTGTCACAGAACATAACAGAACACGAGGGAAAGATGCGCCACAGAACGCGAGGGAAAGATGCGCCACAGAACGCGAGGGAAAGATGCGTCACAGAACGCGACGGAAAGATGTGTCACAGAACGTCACAGAACGCGAGGGAAAGAAGCGCCACAGAACGCGAGGGAAAGATGTGTCACAGAACGTCACAGAACGCGAGGGAAAGATGTGTCACAGAACATCACAGAACACGAGGGAAAGATGCGCCATAGAACGCGAGGGAAAGATGCGCCACAGAACGCGAGGGAAAGATGCGCCACAGAACGCGAGGGAAAGATGTGTCACAGAACGCAAGGGAAAGATGTGTTACAGAACATCACAGAACACGAGGGAAAGATGCGCCACAGAACGCGAGGGAAAGATGCGCCACAGAACGCGAGGGAAAGATGCACCACAGAACGATGCGCCACAGAACGCGAGGGAAAGATGCGCCACAGAACGCGAGGGAAAGATGCGCCACAGAACGCGAGGGAAAGATGCGCCACAGAACGATGCGCCACAGAACGCGAGGGAAAGATGCACCACAGAACGCGAGGGAAAGATGCGTCACAGAACGCGAGGGAAAGATGCGCCACAGAACGCGAGGGAAAGATGTGTCACAGAACGCGAGGGAAAGATGTGTCACAGAACGTCACAGAACGCGAGGGAAAGATGCGCCACAGAACGCGAGGGAAAGATGAGGGTTAAATCCACAAGCCTCGTGAACCAGATCCTGTGAATCCCCGTGTGTGTGTCCCGCAGGAGCCGGTCAAACCCGAGGAGGGCCGAGACATGGCCAACCGCATCTGTGCCTTCGGATACATGGAGTGCTCTGCCAAAAGCAAGGACGGCGTGCGTGAGGTGTTCGAGATGGCCACCAGGGCGGCGCTGCAGGCGCGCAAGGGCAAGAAGAACAACAAGTGCCTCCTGCTGTGAACGTGCTCCAGTTCCTCTAGTGCTGAGAGTTCATGCCAGTATTTAACGCTTTCAGACTCGCCGCAAACACACACATATGCAACCCATCTGGACCAGCCGTGCACACACACTCCCACAGACTTGAAGATCATTCTTTTGTCTTTCACAATAAACAGACTTTGGTATGTTTGTGTATTAAAGCCTTTATAAGACGCTTGGTGTTTCTCGCGCATTGCTTTACATTTACATTCATTCATTGAGGAACAGCGAACGGTAAACATCAAAGAAATTGAACACACACGTGAGGATTTCTGCAGTCTCACACACACACACACACACACACTGTACATGAAGTTCCTGCTCACACTGAAAAACAGGAGCTTCTTCCTCAAAGGCTCTGTATCAAATAATTCTTAAATCAAGATGCATTTACTGGAGAAGAAACATGACTGAAGATGTTAAGGC
>CM060637.1:135000-137500 GCA_030578275.1 Meda fulgida
ACCCCCACACACCTATAATTAACACAAGTATATACACACACCAAACCCTGCTGCATAACCACAATACGGGCCTGGCATCACCCACACACACATATAAATACACACACGTATATACAACACAATCCCTGCTGCATAGCCACAATACTGACCTGCAAAACACACACACACACACACAATAAATACTCACACGTATATCACACACAAACCTGGGCTGCATAAACCACACTACGGACCTGCAACACAAACACACACACACATATAAATACACACACGTAGTTACACACAAAAACCTGTGCATGCACCACTACTGACCTGCACACACACAACACACACATATAAATACACACACGTATATACACACACAAACCCTGCTGCATAGCCACAATACTGACTGCAACACACACACTCACACGTAGATACACACACAAACCCTGTGCATAGCCACAATACTGACCTGCAACCACACCACACACATTTAAATAACACAACGTATATACAACTCAATCCCTGCTGCATAGCACACAAGATGACCTGCAACACACCACACACCACACATATAATTACATCACAAGTATATACACAACAAAACCCTGCTGCATAACCACTATACGGACCTGCAACACACACAATATAAATACACGCACGTTTTTACTCACAAACCCTGCTGCATATCCTACAAACGGACCTGCACACACACACACACACACCAAAAATAAATATTACACACGTATATACACACAAAACCTGCTTTGCATAACCACAATACTGACCTGCATCACACACACACACAACACTCACACCAACACATACATAATATATACATCGTGACGTATATTACACACACCAAAACCTGCTGCTTAGCCCACAATACTGACTGCTACACACACACACACACTCACACACACACACATATCTTCACTCACACAAAACCCTGCTGCATTAGCCACCCAAAATACTGACCTGCAACACACACACACAAAACACACACAACATATATACACACACGTATATACACACACCAAACCTTGCCGGCTTAACCACCAATACGGACTGCAACACACCACTCACTCTTATAAATACACACACGTATTTTTCACACACAAACCCTGCGGCATAACCACAATACGGACCGCAACTCACTACAAAACACACACACAAATTCACACATCAAATACTGCACTGCATAACCACAATACGGACCTGCAACACACACACACACACACACACACACACACACACACACATATAAATACACTCACGTTTATACACACACAAACCCTGCTGCATAACCACAATACGGACCTGCAACACACACACACACATATAAATACACACACGTATATACACACACAAACCCTGCTGCATAGCCACAATACTGACCTGCAACACACACACACACACACATAAATACACACACGTATATACACACACAAACCCTGCTGCATAACCACAATACGGACCTGCAACACACACACACACACACACACACACACATATAAATACACACACGTATATACACACACAAACCCTGCTGCATAGCCACAATACTGACCTGCAAAACACACACACACACACACACACACATATAAATACACACACGTATATACACACACAAACCCTGCTGCATAGCCACAATACTGACCTGCAACACACACACACACACACACGTATATACACACACAAACCCTGCTGCATAGCCACAATACTGACCTGCAACACACACACACACACACACGTATATACACACACAAACCCTGCTGCATAGCCACAATACTGACCTGCAACACACACACACACATATAAATACACACACGTATATACACACACAAACCCTGCTGCATAGCCACAATACTGACCTGCAACACACACACATAAATACACACACACAAACCCTGCTGCATAGCCACAATACTGACCTGCAACACACACACACACACACACACACATATAAATACACACACGTATATACACACACAAACCCTGCTGCATAACCACAATACGGACCTGCAACACACACACATATAAATACACACGCGTATATACACACAAACCCTGCTGCATAACCACAATACGGACCTGCAACACACACACACACACACACACACATATAAATACACACACGTATATACACACACAAACCCTGCTGCATAGCCACAATACTGACCTGCAACACACACACATAAATACACACACACAAACCCTGCTGCATAGCCACAATACTGACCTGCAACACACACACACACACACACACACATATAAATACACACACGTATATACACACACAAACCCTGCTGCATAACCACAATACGGACCTGCAACACACACACATATAAATACACACGCGTATATACACACAAACCCTGCTGCATAACCACAATACGGACCTGCAACACACACACACACACACACACACATATAAATATACACACGTATATACACACAAACCCTGCTGCATAACCACAATACGGACCTGCAACACACACACACACACACACACACA
>CM060637.1:142500-155000 GCA_030578275.1 Meda fulgida
CTGCACGAGTACGTGGTTTAGACACTCACTGCACGAGTACATGGTTTAGTTTAGACACTCACTGCACGAGTACGTGGTTTAGACACTCACTGCACGAGTACGTGGTTTAGTTTAGACACTCGCTGCACGAGTACGCGGTTTAGACACTCACTGCACGAGTACATTGTTTAGACACTCACTGTATGAGTACGTGGTTTAGACACTCACTGCACGAGTACGTGGTTTAGACACTCACTGCACGAGTACGTGGTTTAGACACTCACTGTACGAGTACGTGGTTTAGACACTCACTGCACGAGTACGCGGTTTAGACACTCACTGCACGAGTATGCGGTTTAGACACTCACTGCACGAGAATGCGGTTTAGACACTCACTGCACGAGTACGCGGTTTAGACACTCACTGTACGAGTACGCGGTTTAGACACTCACTGTACGAGTACGCGGTTTAGACACTCACTGTACGAGTACGCGGTTTAGACACTCACTGTACGAGTACGTGGTTTAGACACTCACTGCACGAGTATGCGGTTTAGACACTCATTGCACGAGTATGCGGTTTAGACACTCACTGCACAAGTACGCGGTTTAGACACTCACTGCACGAGTACGCGGTTTAGACACTCACTGCACGAGTACGCGGTTTAGACACTCACTGCACGAGTACGCGGTTTAGACACTCACTGCACGAGTACGCGGTTTAGACACTCACTGCACGAGTACGCGGTTTAGACACTCACTGCACGAGTACGCGGTTTAGACACTCACTGCACGAGTACGCGGTTTAGACACTCACTGCACGAGTACGTGGTTTAGACACTCACTGCACGAGTACGTGGTTTAGACACTGCACGAGTACATGGTTTAGACACTGACTGCACGAGTACGTGGTTTAGTTTAGACACTCACTGCACGAGTACGCGGTTTAGACACTCACTGCACGAGTACGTGGTTTAGACACTCACTGCACGAGTACGTGGTTTAGACACTGCACGAGTACATGGTTTAGACACTGACTGCACGAGTACGTGGTTTAGTTTAGACACTCACTGCACGAGTACGCGGTTTAGACACTCACTGCACGAGTACGTGGTTTAGACACTCACTGCACGAGTACGTGGTTTAGACACTCACTGCACGAGTACGTGGTTTAGACACTCACTGCACGAGTACGTGGTTTAGTTTAGACACTCACTGCACGAGTACGTGGTTTAGTTTAGACACTCACTGCACGAGTACGTAGTTTAGACACTCACTGCACGAGTACGTGGTTTAGACACTCACTGCACGAGTACGTGGTTTAGACACTCACTGCACGAGTACGTGGTTTAGTTTAGACACTCACTGCACGAGTACGTGGTTTAGACACTCACTGCACGAGTACGTGGTTTAGTTTAGACACTCACTGCACGAGTACGTGGTTTAGACACTCACTGCACGAGTACGTGGTTTAGACACTCACTGTATGAGTACGTGGTTTCAGTCTTCGTCTCGCCGTTTTCCTTAATGTCCCTAAAAGGAATGAGATCAGTGTGAAAAATGTGAGTGAATCAGATGATGAATGAATGAATCATAATGAATCAGTATGATGACTGCGAGTGAATCAGTATGATGACTGCGAGTGAATCAGTATGATGACTGCGAGTGAATCAGTGAGTGTGAGTGAATCAGTATGACTGCGAGTGAATCAGTATGATGACTGCGAGTGAATCAGTGAGTGTGAGTGAATCAGTATGACTGCGAGTGAATCAGTATGACTGTGAGTGAATCAGTATGATGACTGCGAGTGAATCAGTATGACTGCGAGTGAATCAGTATGACTGCGAGTGAATCAGTATGATGACTACGAGTGAATCAGTATGACTGCGAGTGAATCAGTGAGTGTGAGTGAATCAGTATGATGACTGTGAGTGAATCAGTGTGACTGTGAGTGAATCAGTGAGTGTGAGTGAATCAGTATGATGACTGCGAGTGAATCAGTATGATGACTGCGAGTGAATCAGTGAGTGTGAGTGAATCAGTATGACTGCGAGTGAACTGATGTCTGTGTGTCAGGTGTGTGTGGACCTGCTCTCGCTGTACTCCACCCACTGGAACATCTCCACCCGCCTCTGCAGCTTCACCGCCTGCACCGTCACACCGTAGTTTGGGTCGTACAGCGGCTGCGAAACACACACATACATCCGTCCATTCTCCGACACCTGATTCCATTCAGCTCTCATTTTGATTCCATATCCATTCAATTGAATCAGATACAAAACATCAATTTTTCTCAAGGAAAACAATCTCTCTGAACTAATGCTGTAAACTATTTAGAAGATCTGTCAGCCGCTACATTACTGTAACATTAAAATGTATGTCTTCTGCTGAACACAAAAGAACATATTCTGAAGAATATGGGTCACCAAACTGTTGACAAAGTGTTAGCAAACGTGGATGTTTTTTCTCCACTAAGAAACAAACACTGTTATGTTATTTGATTGATACTGTGAAGCTGGTTTGATACAATTTATATTGTGAAAAGCGTTATATAAATATACTTGACTTGACTTGACTTCCAGAGTATATATTTCCCCATACTATGGAAGTCAATGGGTGAACTATCCCTTTAAGAGTCGATATCGGTTCATCTAAATGATGATTGATAAATCGATTAAATAATCAGTATTGTTACCTGTGCGGTCTGCAGGGTTCCAGCCAGGTGAACCAGACGATTGTTATTCTGAGGGTCCAACATCAGCTGTGGATGAAGAGAGAGGACCTGAGAGAGACCCTCATCCAGAGACGAGCTCGTGCGCAGCGCGCGACCCTGCGGACACACGACATGACGGACAGATGATGGACACATGACGGACAGATGACGGACACATGACGGACACATGACGGACAGATGACGGACACATGACGGACAGATGACGGACAGATGACGGACAGATGACGGACACATGACGGACACATGACGGACACATGACGGACACATGACGGACAGATGACGGACACATGACGGACACATGACGGACAGATGACGGACACATGACGGACACATGACGGACAGATGACGGACAGATGACGGACAGATGACGGACAGATGACGGACACATGACGGACACATGACGGACACATGACGGACACATGACGGACAGATGACGGACAGATGACGGACACATGACGGACACATGACGGACACATGACGGACAGATGACGGGCAGATGACGGACACATGACGGACACATGACGGACACATGACGGACAGATGACGGACACATGACGGACAGATGGTGGACAGATTGACTGAATGAATGATTTATTGATTGACTGAATGAATGAATGATTTATTGATTGACTCTCACCTCATTCGTGAACAGCACGTATATCGACAGCGCGAACAGACACGCGCCCGCGATCACGCCGCCGGTGCTCGCGCTAAGACGCTCCAGGAAACCCTCGGGTTTGCGCTCGTGAACGCGCGTGTGCTGCTCACCTGAGAACTGACAGGTGAAGACAGCCTTATTTCTGCAGCACACACACACACACACACACACACACACACACACACACACACACACACACACACACACACACACACACACATATAAAAATAAAGAAGAGTGACTTACTGCTTCATTCATGCTGTGTGTTTGAGGAAGAAACACTGATCAACACGGTCGCCTTACAGCGTGAAAAAGCGAAACTCACAAAACAACCGGTTCAACGGATCGAGGAAGCTTTTGGCGCTGAGCATGCTGGGGGATGTAGTCACTTTCGCGCTCGCTGAGGATGCTGGGAAATGTGACTGACTCTAAAACTCAACTGTTTGATTGTCATCGCAGAATGAAAACTATATTGTCGTTCAGTTCTAATCTCATAAGGCATGAAAATAAGATATTATAACTCAAACATCATGATTTTCTGTGAAGCTGCTTTGAATCAATGTGTGAGTGCTATAGGAATAAAACTGACTTTAACTTAGCACTCAACTAATAATAATATATGTTGATAAACATTGTTTTATTAAAATTATTGTGTATTATAATTGTATCTTTGTATTATTCTCGTCATATTATTGTTCAAAAAATTGCCTTAAATCTAAAAATGTTGCAAAATCTTAAGTAGCCTAATAGTCTAGACCTCCTGGCACTCAGACAGACAGAGAGAGAGAGTTTGTGTGTGTGTGTGTGTGTGTGTGTGTGTGTGTGTGTGTGTGTGTGTGTGTGTGTGTGTGTGTGTGTGTGTGTGTGTGTGTGTGTGTGTGTGTGTGTGTGTCAGGGATCCTCACATGATGCCAGGATTATGAGTTTAGGATAATAAAGTAATTACACACACACACACACACATGGCTGAGACAGACGGATGAAGTGTGTGTTACAGACGGTCGAGTGTCAGAATGCCGGACTTTGATGTGATTGTTCTGGGAACGGGACTGAAGGTAAGAAACATCAAACTGGTTGATGTCAGTTATTGATGATGATGATGATGATGAAGGTGATGATCATCTGCAGGAGTGTGTTTTATCTGGACTGATGTCCGTCAACGGGAAGAAGGTCCTTCATATCGACTGTAACACGTATTATGGAGGAGAGAGCGCCTCTATTTCACCTCTGGAGGAGGTCAGCTGTCACACACACACACACACACACGCAGACACACTCACACACACACACACACTCACTCACTCACACACACACACACACACACACTCACACACACACACACACACACATACACACACACTCTCACTCACTCTCACACACACACACACACTCACACACTTACACACTCACTCACTCTCACACTCACTCACACACACACACACACATACACACACACTCTCTCTCACACACACACTCACACACTTACACACACACTCTCTCACTCACTCTCTCACACACACACACACACAATTTTTAAACTTTGAAACAATCTGTATTATTTAAAGTGTTATAGAAATAAATCTGACTTGAGTTGTTCTGCACAGCTGTATAAGAGGTTCCAGGTTTCTGCTCCTTCAACACCAATGGGAATCGGGAAAGACTGGAATGTGGATCTGATTCCCAAGTTCCTCCTTGCGAACGGTGAGAGTCGTGTGTGTGTGTGTGTGTGTGTGGTGATGATGATGGTGATGATGATGATGATGATAATGATGATGAAGATGATGATGATGAAGATGATGATGATGATGATGATGATGATGGTGATGATGATGATGATGAAGATGATGATGATGATGGTGATGATGATGATGATGAAGATGATGTTGATGATGAAGATGAAGGTGAAGATGATGTTGATGATGATGGTGATGATGAAGAAGATGACGATGATGAAGATGATGGTGATGATGATGATGATGATGATGATGAAGATGATAATGAAGTTGATGGTGATGATGAAGATGATGTTGATGATGATGATAAATATGATGAAGATGATGATGATGATGATGATGAAATGATGATGATGATGAAGATGAAGGTGATGATGAAGATGATGATGATGATGATGATGGTGATGATGATGATGATGATGAAGATGAAGGTGATGGTGATGATGAAGATGAAGATGATGATGGTGATGGTGATGATGAAGATGATGATGATGATGATGAAGATGGTGATGATGGTGATGATGATGATGAAGATGGTGATGGTGATGGTGATGGTGATGGTGATGATGAAGATGATGATGATGATGGTGATGATGAAGATGATGAAGATGGTGGTGATGATGATAATGATGATGTCACCTCTTCATTACAGGGCAGCTGGTGAAGATGCTGCTCTACACAGAAGTCACTCGCTATCTGGACTTCAAGGTGGCTGAAGGCAGTTTTGTGTTCAAAGGAGGGAAACTTCACAAAGTTCCCTGCACTGAGTCCGAGACACAAGCGTCAGGTAGTGTTCCTTCATTCACAATTACAGTTCATTTTTATCTCTTTCATTTTTTTAGTACTTTAATTAATTTAGTTTATGTTCATGAGCAAGGACCACATCACAACCATGAATGTGGGAAATATTTATTGAAGAGAATTGGGGATGAATAGGGGAAGGGTGAAGTGGAAGGGATGGTAGTCCGGTTGATCTGGGCGTCTGGTGTTGGCGGCCAGGAGCCTCAGAGTGGGGACACCATCTCAGTTAAATACAGGCCGAGTGATTAGGACCCCCACAGATTGGGAAGAGCTGAGGTGAGCTTGGCTTGACGGAGGCCGTTGAGATTGTTACGAATGTAAGATCTTCTGACGATCAACAGCCAAGGAGTCGGATAGTGTCGTTGAGATACCCCGTCTGGCCACTGAGGTCGCTGCTCTGATGCGGAAGGAATGTATTGAGTAGTGTTCTGGAGATATGCCGGTGATACGGAGGATTGGGGAAGGGAGGGGAAAGGATAGACTGGTTGAAAATAGAAATGGAGGTTGAAGGAGTCCAGATTGGGTCACATGAGGTTCGTTGGGTACTGGAAGGTATCTGGACTGAAGAGTGAGCTGAAATATCAGCGTAAACAGGTGCCATATTGCTATGAGTGGCCGAAGAAAGGGTAGAGGAATCGAGGTTGGGATGAAACGATGTGTGCGAGTGGGGTTTTAAGCAAATTGTGTGCATGGCGAAGAATGGTGAAATTATTTGAGAAAGATGAGATGACTGGATGAGCTGGGCTAGATCTGTAAATTTCTGGATAAAATTTCCTAGCGTAGCTGCTGATCGGCCCGCGTGTAGAAGAATCCTTGGGGCGCTGGATAAGGTTTCTGGACTAAAGAGTTAAGCGGCAGTCAGACTACACTTCTCTTTCCATTGATTTCCTGAATGGATGGATGGAGGAAGGGATGGATGGATGGGCGGATGGAGGAAGGGATGGAGGGTCAGGTGAATGAATGAGGGAGGGATGTATAGATAGGTGGATAAATAAATAGATTGAGAAATATCGGAGTAAACATAAATGCATTGCTGTGAATTGAAGGAGATGTTGAGGAATGAAGGATGTGTGTGGTTGGCATTTCTGAGAGAATTGTGAGCACAGAGAAGAAAGGAATGATGAATTCTTAGAGAAAGATCAGATGGGCGAGTGCACAGCTTGGACGCCGTTAGGGGGAGCTAGAGCAGCAGGCTGAGGCGGTTGTGGAGGACAATGTCTTGTGACGGAGAACGGCATGTTTGCTGTTGAAGCACTGAAGCGTCTGAAGAGTTTGTTTGACAGAAGGTTTGGTGGATGCTGCATACGGTTGGAATTATCTGAACGATTGAAGTGGATGCCTTTGCTTTTAATGATGTTGAAGGCGAGCCACGGTCCCATTCCTGATGTTGTCTTCGGATCTGGTAGAGATGCGGGAGCGCCGAGAAGGGTTATGGGGAATCGAGTGCTGGGTGGCTGGCGAGCAGAGCGATGATGCCGGTTTCCACGTACGATGGTTCATGGTCCTCAAAGGTGGAGAAGAGGGAGCCTGGGGATGAGTCGAGTTGGAGACGTTTCTTGAGATGGTTTGGACAAGAATGCTCGCGGTGAGATTGAGATAATCCTTGATGGGGTGGAATTGAAAGCGAACGATCATCATCTGAATCGGGCTAGTTAATCTGTATCTCTCAATCTGTAGTGAGTGAACTTTGAGAGAACGAGACAAACAGTACTCTAAGCCCAATAAGAAGGTTCTGAGAAGTCAGCTGACTGCTTGAGGCGTGGCCCTGCTCCCGAACCTCAGTTAACTAGTCAACTCCATAAAATAAGAAATGTTATGTTAAATGTTAAATATTTTATTTCAGTTTATTTCCAGTGATGTAAATGTTTTTCAGGATGTTGTTAGTTTGAGTTACCGCTGATAGCCCCGGTGTTTCTCCAGATCTGATGGGGATGTTTGACAAGCGCAGGTTCCGTAAGTTCATGTCCTTTATCCTGAATTTTGAGGAGAACGATCCGCGAACGCATCACGACATGGACCCCCGCAGAACCACCATGAGGGACGTGTTTCGTCACTTCGACCTGGGCGATGATGTCATGGAGTTCACAGGTCACGCTCTCGCCCTTCATGTCAGCGACAAGTGAGAAACTTGTACAATAATGAACAGTATTAGGGAAATATAACATCGTCCATGCAATGCAATGCTAATGTCTTTTGGGAGTCTCAGTCTCTTCTGTTGTGTAGATGTTACTCAGTTCCTCCTTCAGTGTGTGAAACCGTCTGTAAATTACACTGTGTTTGTGTGTGTGTGTGTCGGTCAGTTATCTGGAGCAGCCGTGTCTGGCGACCATCAACCGGATCAAGCTGTACTCCGAGTCTCTGGCGCGCTACAGCCTCAGCCCGTATCTCTACCCGCTGTTCGGTCTGGGAGAGCTTCCGCAGGGATTCGTCAGGTAACTGAGGTTGACACACGTGACATAAGAGCGATGAGCACTCACACACACACACGCACGAGGCGTGACAGACGCGTGTCGCTCCGCAGGCTCAGCGCCGTCTACGGGAACAGCTGCATGCTGAACAGACGCGTGGACGGCATCGTGATGGAGGGCGGGCGAGTGGCGGCGGTGCGATCCGAGGGAGAGGTGAGCAGTAACACCTTCATGATGATCATGATCTGTTACAGTTAGGGTTATAGTAATAGGTATTGTTATAGGTATAGTTAATATCTATTTATCTATCTATTTATTAGTTATTGTTAAAGTTAGTTATCGTTCATAGTTATCACTATAGGTATAGTTATAGTTACAGTTATTGTTATAGTTAAAGTTACAGTTATAGTTATTGTTACAGTTAGGGTTATAGGTATCATTATTGTTACAGTTATTGACTGTGTTTGCGTCCCGACGCAGGTCTTCCGCTGTAAGCAGCTGATCTGCGACCCCAGTTATACACCGGAGCGCGTGAAGAAGGCCGGCCGCGTCATACGGGTCATCTGTCTGCTCAACCACCCCATCAAAAACACGCATGACGCCAAGTCCTGCCAGATCATCCTCCCGCAGACGCACCTCAACCGGAAGTCAGGTGAGCGCTTGAACACGTGTGTGTGTGTGTTGGTCTGCAGCTCGCCGTCAGACGCGTCTGCTGTGTGTGTGTGTTTGCAGATATCTACGTGTGTCTGCTGTCCTACTCTCATAACGTGGCGGCCGAAGGGAAGTACATCGCTGCCGTGAGCACCATGGTGGAGACCAGCAACCCTGAGAAGGAGGTTCAGCCCGGGCTGGCCCTGCTGGAGCCCATCATAGAGAAGTGAGAACCCAACCTCTCAGCTGTGGCCTGGTGGACATGCCTGTCACTCACGTGCTTTTGTCCCGCAGGTTTGTGTCGGTCAGTAACCTGATGGTCCCGACGGACGACGGCCGCCACAGTCAGGTAACAAACCAGCTTTATTAATAGATTGTTTCGTAGCATTTATTTCATAATCAACACAGAGTCAAGTGTCACGTAGAGCTGCACGATTCTGGAGACATTGAGAATCACCATTATTTTTGTTTCAAAAAGTGATCACGATTCTCCCACGATTCTGAACAGAAAACTAAACAAAATAACATGTTATTTACTAGAGGTTCGGACAAAATATTGATTACTGCAGTCTATTTAAAATGTTTAATTGATCTGAATTAATTATTGTTGAGTGAATGATTCAATGACTCACCAATAAAGACTTCACTTGTTTTATTGTTGGATGAATCGGCGATTTTGAACGAATCTCTTGAATGAATGATTCAATAACAAACATGTTTTTAACAGTAACTTAAAAACAGAAAGCTACTGGTGTAACGATGTAATCAGTCGTTATTATGTCAAGTTACTCACTTAAGTTTATCAAACAGTGATTTACTTTATTTTGATCTGAACTGTAAACTTTTATCGCAGTTCTTCCGTGATAATCAGCGCTGCTGAATTATGCGTGTCATTGTGTCTTTCATCTAGATCTTCATCTCTCGATCGTATGACGCCACGACGCACTTCGAGACAGAGACCGAAGACATCATGGATCTGTACCGCCGCATCACGGGGTCAGAGTTCATCTTCAGGAACCCCCGAGACGGCGACGGTGACTCTGACGAGTGAGCAAGGGATTGATCAGCCAAACCTCATCGTTCTGTCATCATTACTGTTACAACACAACTGAGAAACACTATCTGGGGTTTTACGAAAGTCATGCAGGTTTAGAACGAGTAAATGATGACAGAACGATGGTTCTTGGGTGGACGATCCCTTTAAGGGTCTGATGTTGATTTTCAGGGTCAGAAACCCGAAACTACTGACTTCAGCTGAATCAGGCGCGTCTACATTAATCCAGATTCATCTGAAATCCACTTTTTCAAAAGGTTCTTGTCCACACTGAAAACACTTACTGCATGAAACCTGATAAAAGCTCCCTGAGATGATAGCGAGAGACCAGACTTCATACGATTCTTCTGACATGATCATTTTATTAGCAAAATATCTGGCCATTTCTACTGGTCTCACTAAATCGCCATTCCATGTTTGGTCTCACGCAATCGTTCTCATGTTGGACCGCAGAACATTTTCTGTCACCTGTGCACAAATGTAATATGAAGATTGGAAAAAGTCAGATTCATCTTTGGCAACATTACGAAAGTGAATTGCACACATGGACATGCATATTTATGGGTACGATATGTCTAAACATGTGCATGTTTTCAGTTCAAACTATAACATGCATCCGCTTGAGACGGACAAACTGTAGAGACACGTGTGTCTGGATTCATGTAGACGAAGCCTTTACTCTAGAATCAAACCAACACATGAACTCAATGAAATGACTGATGGTAGTTTGTGCAGATCTTTTCTTTTGAATATGATCACTGATGTTTGTTGTAAGTGTTTCCTTCACATTCGTGTTTTCCTGCAGTTCTACAGTATTTCTGTGATGTTTGTGTGTTAGATGGTAATAAAGATGTGCACATGATAACGAGTGTGTGTTCATGAGCTCAGATTAACCCGTTATCACAGAGGACAGAGAGACGGATTAACAGCCTCAATCTGGGACTCACACACACACACAAGTGTTAAATACCTTTAATCTGTATTCACTCTACATTCATCAGCATAAACACATTTACAGAGGTCACGTGACACACAAGAGGAAATGACATCACCAAAGGCGCCGTGTCATTGGCTGGCGCTCGAGGCCGGGGGGGGGATCAGAGCGGCTGCCACCAATCGCCTTTCGCTGGACAGAAAGTTGAACGTCGCACATGCGTTCGGCTGCAAGAGAAGTTTCAAACGGTTATCCTGCGCAAGCGTGATGTTTAATAAAGTGTGGAGAAGGGCAGTGTGTGTACCGTGTCCTGAACCTCCACAGTGATGCCCTTGTTCCTCAGGAATTCCAGCACGCGTGGATCCAGGCGTTCAGTACGAGCTCCCGTCCCCAAGACCAGAACCTCTGCAACAGCAGCCCGTTACTAGCTAAAACATCCTCAGTGCTCAAAATCTCATCACCATTACCGGAAATACACGGAGCCGCACGCACATGATGGGGGAAATATATATTTCATGGCCACCTTCAACTAATACATTCCCACGTTTTGATTTAACTAAAACAAGGGAATAAAATATTACAATGTGGACATGATTTAGTAAAATGAGGGAACAAATTACAATATCAAACACATGATTTAATTAAAAAGCGGGAAAGAATTACTATATTGTATACATGATTTACGTTTAAAAACGAGGCAGTGAATTATTATACCGTTTGACATAATTTAGGAAAACAAGGGAACGAATTAGTAAAACGTGCTGTTGCATTAGTAAGACGTGGGAACGAATTGTTTATTCGTGGCCACGATATACATATTTATTTCTGAATATCATGTGTGGGGCTCCTTAGAAATGAAATAAAATATAAAAAAACTTCAGCTATTTGCCGACTTTTCACAACCCCTTACCGACTTTTCATAACCCCTTACCGACTTTTCACAAACCCCTTACCGACTTTTCATAACCCCTTACCGACTTTTCACAAACCCCTTACCGACTTTTCACAACCCCTTACCGACTTTTCACAAACCCCTTACCGACTTTTCACAAACCCTTACCGACTTTTCACAAACCCCTTACCGACTTTTCACAAACCCCTTACCGACTTTTCACAAACCCCTTACCGACTTTTCACAACCCCTTACCGACTTTTCACAAACCCCTTACCGACTTTTCACAAACCCCTTACCGACTTTTCACAAACCCCTTACCGACTTTTCACAAACCCCTTACCGACTTTTCACAAACCCTTACCGACTTTTCACAACCCCTTACCGACTTTTCACAACCCCTTACCGCCTTTTCACAAACCCTTACCGACTTTTCACACCCCTTACCGACTTTTCACAAACCCCTTACCGACTTTTCACAAACCCTTACCGACTTTTCACAAACCCCTTACCGACTTTTCACAAACCCCTTACCGCCTTTTCACAAACCCTTACCGCCTTTTCACAAACCCTTACCGACTTTTCACAACCCTTACCGACTTTTCACAAACCCCTTACCGACTTTTCACAAACCCTTACCGACTTTTCACAAACCCC
>CM060637.1:162500-195000 GCA_030578275.1 Meda fulgida
GACTGAACTCTCTCTCTCTCTCTCTCTCCTCCTCTCTCTCTCTCTCTCTCTCTCTCTCTCTACAGACCCGGAAGTGCCAACGAGCGTTTCCTCAACAAGCCCCGCCCCCAGCTCTGTACCTCCTGGTGGACCCTCTCTATCTATCAGCTCCGCCTCCTTAGACTCTGGCTCCTCCCACTCAGGCGTGTCCTCAGATGTCAGTCTTCCCAGTATCAGCAGCACTCCGCCCCCTGTGCCAAAACGAGGCAAGGCTCCGCCCCCTCCTCTGCCTGACCGATCCCCACAGGAAGAGCCTTCGAAAATCAGCCCAGCACCTCAACTGATCAGCACACAGGCTCCGCCCCCTTCCGAAAAGAGGCCGGCGCCTCAGCCAATCAGTCCACAGCCTGCTGCCGAACGCCAATCAGACGTGGAGTGGCCACAGGCCCCGCCCTCTGTGTCTCTCAGCCCCTTTGGTAGCCCAACCCAGTCCTCAGCCGTTCCCACGACAATCGGAGCGGAGCTGATTGAACTGGTGCGCAAAAACACCAACCTTAGTTACGAGCTGTCGCGGGTTGCCGTGGGCGTGGTCGTGGGACACCTGCAGAGCGCTCTGCCGACGGCGGCTTCTCACCTGGAGCAAGTCCTGCTGTCATTGGTGGAGAGTAAGGTTAGTAGCTCAATAGCTCACCCCTGGACTCATCTATAGCGATAACTCTACCGATAACTCTAACTCTATAACGATAACTATAACCATAACTATACCTAGAACTGTAACAATAACTATAACTATATGATAACTATAACACCCATAACTATGACAATAACTATAATTATAACCATAACTGTTTGCGATAACTATATTACCATCCACATGATGTAAAATATCATTCTGTTTATTATATTTAATGTTATCATAATAGTTATCATCATAGTTATCGTTACAGTAATCGTTACTGCTATAGATATAAATATAGTTATAGTTATCGTTACAGCTATTGTAATAGTTATCGTTATGCGTATAGTTATCGTTATAGCTATTGTAATAGTTATCGTTATAGGAAAGTAAGCAAGCAGGTGCTGCTGTCATTGGTGGAGATAGGTCAGTAGCTCCTCCCTCTCCGGTGCTCAGCCAGTAATACGCCGTTGTGTCCCCAGGATCAGCGCTCGGCGCTCCCGGTAGGACAGGTGTGTCACGACGAGCAGCGGCTGCAGGTGATCTTCGGGGATCTGGCGCGTCACCGTGACGATGCTCAGCAGCGCAGCTGGGCGCTGTACGAAGATCACGCGCTCATCGCATGTTACCTGGAGGAGTTACTGCAGATACTGGTGAGACGCATTAATCTGCAGTCATTTAACATGATGAACCTCGACTCTTCAGAGCACAAGCGGTTTGCAGAATGGATATTTTATATTCATATCATAATTCTGTGTGTTTCTTTCAGACTGACGCAGATCCTGAGGTGTGTAAGAAGATGTGTCGTGTGAACGAGTTCGAGGCGGTTCTGTCGCTGGTGTCGTACTATCAGATGGTGAGTCCCCTGCTGATGCATCATGGGAGATAATTAAGGCTCATTCACACGATACCTATAACTGTAGCTATAACAATAACTCTAACGATAACTATAATGATAACTATACCAAAAACTCTAACGATAGCTATACCTATAACTGTAGCTATAATAACTATTACGATAACTTGAACGATACTATGATAACCATACCTATAACTCTAACAATAACTATAACTATACCTATAACTATACCTATAACTATACCTATAACTATACCTATAACTATACCTATAGTGCTGATAACTATACCTATAGTGCTGATAACTATACCTATAGCGCTGATAACTATACCTATAGCGCTGATAACTATACCTACAGCGCTGATAACTTTACCTACAGCGCTGATAACTATACCTATAACTATACCTATAGCGCTGATAACTATACCTATAGCGCTGATAACTATACCTACAGCGCTGATAACTTTACCTACAGCGCTGATAACTATACCTATAACTATACCTATAGCGCTGATAACTATACCTATAGCGCTGATAACTATACCTATAGCACTGATAACTATACCTATAGCGTTGATAACTATACCTATAACTATACCTATAGCGCTGATAACTATACCTATAGCACTGATACCTATACCTATAGCGCTGATAACTATACCTATTGCACTGATAACTATACCTATATCTATAGCGCTGATAACTATACCTATAGCACTGATAACTATACCTATAGCGCTGATAACTATACCTATAGCGCTGATAACTATACCTATAGCGCTGATAACTATACCTATATCTATAGCGCTGATAACTATACCTATAACTATACCTATAGCACTGATAACTATACCTATAACTATACCTATAGCGCTGATAACTATACCTATAGCGCTGATAACTATACCTATAGCGCTGATAACTATACCTATAGCGCTGATAACTATACCTAAGTATACATATAGTGCTGATAACTATACCTATAGCGCTGATAACTATACCTATAGCGCTGATAACTATACCTATAGCGCTGATAACTATACCTAAGTATACATATAGTGCTGATAACTATACCTATAGCGCTGATAACTATACCTAAGTATACATATAGCACTGATAACTATACCTATAGCGCTGATAACTGTACCTATAGCAATCAACTATACCTATAGCACTGATAACTGTACCTATAGCGCTGATAACTATACCTATAGCGCTGATAACTATACCTATAGCGCTGATAACTATACCTATAGCAATCAACTATACCTATAGCACTGATAACTATACCTATAGCGCTGATAACTGTACCTATAGCAATCAACTATACCTTTAGCACTGATAACTATACCTATAGCACTGATAACTGTACCTATAGTGCTGATAACTATACCTATAGCGCTGATAACTATACCTATAACTATACCTATAGCACTGATAACTATACCTATAGCGCTGATACCTATACCTATAGCGCTGATAACTATACCTATAGCAATCAACTATACCTATAGCACTGATAACTATACCTATAGCGCTGATAACTATACCTATAGCGCTGATAACTATACCTATAGCTCTGATAACTATACCTATAGCGCTGATACCTATACCTATAGCGCTGATAACTATACATATAGCGCTGATAACTATACCTATAGCGCTGATAACTATACCTATAGCGCTGATAACTATACCTATAGCTATACCTATAGCACTGATAACTATACCTATAGCACTGATAACTATACCTATAGCGCTGATACCTATACCTATAGCGCTGATAACTATACATATAGCACTGATAACTATACCTATAGCGCTGATAACTATACCTATAGCGCTGATAACTATACCTATAACACACCCATAACTAGCGCTGCACAACTAATTGCAATAAAATAAACACACGCCTGCCTTGTTCTGTGTCAGAAGCGCATCATCTCACAAATGATGCTCATCTGACGTTATGAAGTGAGTTTGGAGTAAAAGCATGTTTTTAAATGTTGTCTTTTGTTGGATAAGAGGTTCATAAATGCGTCTCATGTCTGGAAAGATGTTTGACGCGTGTTGCTTTCTCAAATGGAGGTTATGAGCGACTCAAACACAGTGCTTTCAAAGTGAGCCGCGTTTACTGAGCCGTGCTTCACTGACAAGCTGCGCTTAAAAGATCATTGCAGCCTTTGCCATTTCATAATCGCGATAAAACATCTTGATTTAAGTGCGATTACATGGAAATTGCGATTAATCGTGCAGCCCTACCCATAACTATAACAATAACTATAGTTATAACCACAACTATTTGCAATATTACAATAATAACTGTATTACGACTATAAAGATGGCTATAACAATAATAACATTACCATCCACACAACGTACCATATCGTTCTGTTTATTATCATTAACGATAACTGTAACAATAACATTAACTATACAGTTATCATTATAGGTATAGTTATTGTTAAAGGCATAATCATCGTTATAAGTGTAGTTGTTATAGTTCTCGTTCCTGTTATAGTTATTGTTATAGTTATAGTAATACTTATTGTAATAGGTATAGTTATAGTTACAGTTATCATTATAGTTATTGTTATAGGCATAATCATCGTTACAGTTATTGTAATCGGTAAAGTTACAGTTCTCGTTATAGTTATTGTAATAGTTACAGTTATCATTACAGTTATCGTTGAAGTTATCATTACAATTGTAGTTACAGTTATCGGTTTAGTTATTGTTATAGGTATAGTTAGTGTTATTGTTAACGTTACGGTTATTGTTATTGTTATAGTTAGTGTTGTAGTTGTGTGGTTGTCGTGTTGAGAGCTAAATGAGGGTCACTGACGCGCGTGATCGTTCAGGAGAACCGCGTGTCGCTGCGGCTGCTGCTGCTGAAGGTGTTTGGAGCCATGTGTGGTCTAGACCCTGCGCTGATCTCCACACTCCTCAACTCTGTGCTGACCATGGAGCTGGCGAGAGACCTGCAGACACACACACACGGTCAGTCTCACATACACACGGTCAGCCTAACACACACACACACAAACACACACACAGGTACAGTAATGACGTCTCTGCTTGTGTGTGTTGTGTGTGCAGAGCATGAGAAGATGTGCTACAGTGCACTGCTGATGGCCATGGTGTTCTCCACGGGCGAGCAGATCCCACTGCACCACTACGGTAAGAGGTGTGTGTGTGTGTGTGTGTGTGTGTGTGTGTGTGTGTGTGTGTGTGTGTGTGTGTGTGTGTGTGTGTGTGTGTGTGACGGTGTCTGTCTCTCTCTCAGAGCATCTGAACGCCGCGTTCCTGCAGTTCCTGCTGGATGTGATTGAGGACGGTTTGCCTTCTGACGCCACAGAGCAGCTGCCAGATCTCTTCATCAACCTGATACTGGCCTTCAACCTTCACCTGAGCGGTACACAACACACACTACACTACACTACACACACTACACAACACACACTACACTACACAACACACACTACACAACACACACACACTACACAACACACACTACACTACACTACACAACACATACTACACTACACACACACACTACACTACACAACACACACTACACAACACACACACACTACACAACACACACACACACACTACACAACCCACACTACACAACACACACACACACTACACTACACAACACACACTACACACACACACTACACTACACAACACACACTACACTACACAACACACACTACACTACACTACACACACACACTACACTACACAACACACACTACACAACACACACACACACTACACAACACACACACACACTACACAACCCACACACACTACACAACCCACACTACACAACACACACACACACACTACACAACACACACTACACTACACAACACAACTCTTCATCAACCTGATACTGGCCTTCAACCTCCACCTGAGCGGTACACAACACACACTACACAACACACACTACACTACACAACACACACTACACTACACACACACACTACACTACACAACACACACTACACAACACACACACACACACTACACAACACACACTACACAACACACACACTACACAACACACACTACACTACTACACAACACAACTCTTCATCAACCTGATACTGGCCTTCAACCTCCACCTGAGCGGTACACAACACACACTACACAACACACGCACACTACACTACACAACACACACTACACAACACAACTCTTCATCAACCTGATACTGGCCTTCAACCTCCACCTGAGCGGTACACAACACACACTACACAACACACACACACTACACAACACACACTACACTACACTACACAACTCTTCATCAACCTGATACTGGCCTTCAACCTCCACCTGAACGGTACACAACACACACACACACACTACACAACACACACACACACTACACAACACACAAACACACACAACACAACACACACACACACACACTACGCAACTCTTCATCAACCTGATACACAACTTACAATTAGTGTCAATGTGTTAATTACTTTTCATCTTTTATTTATTAACGACTCGTCACATGTATTTGTGTTTGCTGCCCCCTGCAGTGCCGGAGACTAACATGGTGATGCAGGCGCTGATCAAGAGACGCAATGTGAAGATTCTCACAGAGAAACTCTCATTACTGCTCAACAGAGGAGGTGAGATACACGCGCACACACACACACACACACACACACACTCACTCACTCACTCATACGCACACGCACACACACACACTCACTCACTCACCAACTCACTCACTCACTCACTCACTCATATACACGCGCACACACACGCACACATACACACACACTCATACACTCATGCAGACACAAACACACACACACACACACACACACATGAACGCACACACGCACACACACACATACACACACACTCATATACTCATGCAGACACACACATGCTCGTACACGCACACACACACACACTCATGCACACACTCAAACTTTTGTTATTGAGAAGAAAGCTCAGCATGTTTACATATTCAACTAAGTGTGTGTGTGTGTGTGTGTGTGTGTGCGCAGAAGACCCAGTCTGTGTGTTCACACACTCTCCTCCAGCGCCTCACGCTGTGTTGAAGTTCCTGCAGGACGTGTTTTCCAGCCGCGACACGTCAGACATCTTCTACCGCTCAGACCTGATGGTGATTATCGACGTCTCAGTGAGGCAGATCTCAGACCTGTCGCCTGGAGACCGAGTGAGTCATGTGACTTGGGCTGTGAGGGTCATGTGACTTGGGCTGTGAGGGTCATGTGACGCGTGTCTCTCTCTCTCCTCAGATGCGGATGGAGTATCTGTCTCTGATGCTCAACATCATGCGCTCCACTGATTACCTGGAGCACCGGCACCGGCTGACGGACCTGCGCGCGGCACTGCAGAGGATCCTGGGAGAGGAGGATTGTGGGAAGGATCCGGGAGCCAGCGGACAGATGGACAGACTCATCGTGCAGCAGATCTTCCAGGAGTTTCCTCACATCTGATCAGTGTTAAACCTGCTAGTGTTCCTGCTAACCCTTCACTACCGCTTATAGCCTGTGCGTAGCGTTAGTTCTATTGGTGACCTTTGCCCTCTGAGCAACAACACTACCCTCTAACGAGAGCCCTAACTACACTTACCGGTTCGTGGAATATGAGTTTACAGTATTAATACATTGATCTGTGTGTTTCACTGCTAAATGATCTATTTTTTCCTCTTTTGGGTTTCTGTTCAAAAGGGAAAAGTAACAATATATTTTCCTAACGGTGAAAGACTAATAAAATGCTGCTATCCCCTATGCGCCTGAAATATGTGTCTGGGATTCTTTCAAACCTATAATGTATATTGTATAGAAGCCATTTTATCCACATAAGAAAAAAAATTATGCTTTTGTATATCGAAATTATGACAAAAAAGTCTAAATGATGACATACTAAGTCATTTATGAGGTCGCGATTATGACGAGCTTCTGCTGATGCAGCACTTGAATAACCACACCGACAAACCTATGATAGATCTCTAATTAAAAATTAAAAATATTTTATTGTGTATTATTATTTATTATGTATATTATAACCCACAAAGTTATTAATTAAAATAATATAATAATAATTAACATTTATTAAAATGTTGCTGTCCTAATGC
Source organism: Meda fulgida (assembly GCA_030578275.1). Classification (NCBI taxonomy): domain Eukaryota; kingdom Metazoa; phylum Chordata; class Actinopteri; order Cypriniformes; family Leuciscidae; genus Meda; species Meda fulgida. Next base: position 170,156 of record CM060637.1, read on the forward strand.
TCCTGAACTATGTATGTGTGTGTTTTAAACCTATATCTAAATGATGACATACTAAGTTATCTATGAGATGAAATATGTTTGACGTAAAAAGTCAAAAGTATGACAGTAGGTCCTATTTATGAGATGCAAAGTCGACAACAATGATTTATGAATAATGGCAAGGACAAACTTTTGATAGACCTCTAATTAAAAATACTAAATATATAGTTATTATACAAGTGAAGAGTTTTTATATAGTTATAGTGCGAATTATGATCTGCTAAGCTCCGCCCGTTCCAGTGCTGCGGTCCGTCGGTGAAATAGTTCCGGGTGTGGGTGTGGGTGTGTGTGTGTGTGTGTGTGTGTGTGTGTGTGTGTGTGTGTGTGTGTGTGCGCGCGCGTGTATGTGTGTGAAAGGTCGCGGCTGAGACTCACCGCTGAAAACACCTGTCTATCCGTCATTAGTGTGTCAGTGTTTCTCCACAACCCCTCCGCGATCCTCCACAGTGTTTCTCCACAACCCCTCCGCGATCCTCCACAGTGTTTCTCCACAACCCCTCCGCGATCCTCCGCAACCCCTCCGCGATCCTCCGCAACCCCTTCGCGACCCCCGGCCCGAGACATGTCGAAGCCGCAGCCCATCAGCCCGATGAAGAACTTCTTCGCCGGCGGCTTCGGGGGAGTTTGCTTAGTGTTCGCTGGACACCCGCTGGACACCATCAAAGTAACAACATTCATTATTATTCAGCTTATTTTCAGTATTAGTTTGTTTAGTGTTCGCTGAATATTATCAAGGCCAAAGTATTAGTCCTTGCTATCATTATATTATATAGTCATTCACTTTGATAAATGGTTTATACAGCATTATTTTAGGTATATAGTGCAGTCATCTGTAAATGTGTAAATGTGGTCTGAAGAATCTACAGAGAACTTTGAAAAATTGGAGCCTGAAAAGAAGGGAATTTTGAAGTGGAACACATAGGAAGCCTTCATATGTGTTTGAGATAACCCCTGGATTTGTGACCTTTGACCTGGACCTGTTTGTGTAGTCAGTAGGGTCTTATTGAACATTGTGTTGTCATGTGATCATGCGCAGGTGCGACTGCAGACGCAGCCCAAACCCCGTCCAGGTGAATCTGCACTCTACAGAGGGACGTTCGACTGCTGCAAGAAAACCCTGGCGAAAGAGGTGCGTCTGTCTCAGTGCGTCTGTCTCACTGCGTCTGTCTCACTGCGTCTGTCTCAGTGCGTCTGTCTCAGTGCGTCTGTCTCAGTGCGTCTGTCTCACTGCACATGTCTCACTGCACATGTCTCACTGCGTCTGTCTCACTGCGTCTGTCTCAGTGCGTCTGTCTCAGTGCGTCTGTCTCAGTGCGTCTGTCTCACTGCGTCTGTGTCACTGCGTCTGTGTCACTGCGTCTGTCTCACTGCGTCTGTCTCACTGCGTCTGTCTCACTGCGTCTGTCTCACTGCACATGTCTCACTGCACATGTCTCACTGCGTCTGTGTCACTGCACCTGTCTCACTGCGTCTGTGTCACTGCGTCTGTCTCACTGAACCTGTCTCACTGCGTCTGTCTCACTGCACCTGTCTCACTGCACCTGTCTCACTGCGTCTGTCTCACTGCACCTGTCTCACTGCGTCTGTCTCACTGCGTCTGTCTCACTGCGTCTGTCTCACTGCGTCTGTCTCACTGCACCTGTCTCACTGCACCTGTCTCACTGCACCTGTCTCACTGCACCTGTCTCACTGCACCTGTCTCACGGCACCTTTCTCACTGCGTCTGTTTCACTGCGTCTGTCTCACTGCTTCTGTCTCAATGCGTCTGTCTCACTGTGTCTCTCACTGTGTCTGTCTCACTGTGTCTGTCTCACTGCACCTCTCACTGCGTCTGTCTCACTGTGTCTGTATCACTGCACCTGTCTCACTGTGTCTGTCTCATTGTGTCTGTCTCACTGCGTCTCACTGCACCTGTCTCACTGCGTCTCACTGCGTCTGTCTCACTACACCTGTCTCACTGTGTCTGTCTCATTGTGTCTGTCTCACTGCGTCTCACTGCACCTGTCTCACTGCGTCTCACTGCGTCTGTCTGTCTCACTGCGTCTGTCTGTCTCACTGCGTCTGTCTGTCTCACTGCGTCTGTCTCACTGCGTCTGTCTCACTGTGTCTCTCACTGTGTCTGTCTCACTGCACCTGTCTCACAGCGTCTGTCTCACTGCGTCTCTCCTTTCTCACTGCGTCTGTCTCACTGCACCTGTCTCACAGTGTCTGTCTCACTGCGTCTGTCTGTGTCTCTCAGGGTCTGCGCGGGCTCTATAAGGGCATGGCGGCGCCCATCATTGGAGTCACGCCCATGTTCGCCGTCTGCTTCTTCGGATTCGGCCTCGGGAAAAAGCTTCAGCAGAAAACACCGGACGACTCTCTGACGTGAGGCGCTGATGAGATCAGATTAATTCAGTTATTATTCTTTTGATTTGGGGTGAAGCAAATGGAAGGCATTTCTGCCAAATTAGAAACAAAATCATGCATGAGATTCAAAAGTCAAGATTTTGAGATAAAAGGTCATAATTATGAGATAAATTTGTGTGTGCGTGTTTGTGTGTGTGTGGTGTGTATCTGTTTGTGTGTGTGTGCGTGCATGCGTGTGTGGTATGTATCTGTTTTTGTATGTGTGCGGTGTGTATCTGTTTGTGTGGTGTGTGTGCATGTGTGTGGTGTGTATCTGCGGTATGTGCGGTTTTGTATGTGTGTGGTGTGTATCTGTTTGTGTGGTGTGTGTGCATGTGTGTGGTGTGTATCTGTTTGCGTGTGTGTGGTGTGTGTGTGGTGTGTATGTTTGTGTGTGTGTGTGGTGTGTATCTGTTTGTGTGTGTGCGTGCTTGTGTGTGTGTGTGTATCTGTGTGTTTGTGTGTGTGGTGTGTGTTCGTTTGTGTATGTTTGTGTGTGTGTGTGGTGTGTATCTGTTTGTGTGTGTGTGTGCGTGCTTGTGTGTGTGTGTATCTGTGTGTGCGTGTGTGTTTGTGTGTGTGGTGTGTGTTCGTTTGTGTGTGTGTGTGGTGTGTATCTGGTTGTGTGTGTGTGCGCGTGTGCGTGTGTGTGTGCGTGCGTGTGTGTTTGTGCGCGTGTGTGTGTGCGCGTGTGTGTGTGCGCGCGTGTGTGTGTGTCAGGTATCCGCAGCTGTTCGCGGCCGGTATGCTCTCAGGTGTTTTCACCACCGCCATCATGGCTCCAGGAGAGAGAATCAAATGCCTCCTGCAGGTGAGAGACGCACATGTGCTTCACTATTCCACATGTGAACCGTGTGTGTGTGTATGACGAGTGTGTGTGTGTGTGTATAGATCCAGGCGGCGACTGGAGAGGTGAGGTACTCGGGGCCGATGGACTGTGTGAAGCAGCTGTACAGAGAGAACGGCCTCCGCAGCATCTATAAAGGAACGGCTCTGACGCTCATGAGAGGTAAAACGGTTTATCCACGTTACCCTTTATCCATATTACCCTTTATCCACGTTACCCTTTATCCACGTTACCCTTTATCCACGTTACCCTTTATCCACGTTACAGTTTATCCACGTTACCCTTTATCCACGTTACAGTTTATCCACATTACAGTTTATCCACGTTACAGTTTATCCACCTTACCCTTTATCCACGTTACAGTTTATCCACCTTACCCTTTATCCACGTTACCCTTTATCCACGTTACCCTTTATCCACGTTACCCTTTATCCACGTTACAGTTTATCCACGTTACCGCTTATCCACGTTACCCTTTATCCACGTTACCCTTTATCCACGTTACAGCTTATCCACGTTACCCTTTATCCACGTTACAGTTTATCCACGTTACCCTTTATCCACGTTACAGTTTATCCACGTTACCCTTTATCCACGTTACCCTTTATCCACGTTACCCTTTATCCACGTTACCCTTTATCCACGTTACAGTTTATCCACGTTACAGCTTATCCACGTTACCCTTTATCCACGTTACAGTTTATCCACGTTACCCTTTATCCACGTTACAGTTTATCCACGTGACAGCTTATCCACGTTACCCTTTATCCACGTTAACCTTTATCCACGTTACAGTTTATCCACGTTACCCTTTATCCACGTTACCCTTTATCCACGTTACAGTTTATCCACGTTACAGTTTATCCACGTTACCCTTTATCCACGTTACCCTTTATCCACGTTACCCATTATCCACGTTACCCTTTATCCACGTTACCCTTTATCCACGTTACCCTTTATCCACGTTACAGTTTATCCACGTTACAGTTTATCCACGTTACCCTTTATCCACGTTACCCTTTATCCACGTTACCCTTTATCCACGTTACCCTTTATCCACGTTACCCTTTATCCACGTTACAGTTTATCCACCTTACCCTTTATCCACGTTACAGTTTATCCACGTTACCCATTATCCACGTTACCCTTTATCCACGTTACAGTTTATCCACCTTACCCTTTATCCACGTTACCCTTTATCCACGTTACCCTTTATCCACGTTACCCTTTATCCACGTTACAGTTTATCCACGTTACAGTTTATCCACCTTACCCTTTATCCACGTTATAGTTTATCCACGTTACCCTTTATCCACGTTACAGTTTATCCACGTTACCCTTTATCCACGTTACAGTTTATCCACGTTACAGTTTATCCACGTTATTCTTTATCCACGTTACCCTTTATCCACGTTACAGTTTATCCATGTTACCCTTTATCCACGTTACCCTTTATCCACTTTACAGTTTATCCACGTTACAGTTTATCCACGTTACCCTTTATCCACGTTACCCTTTATCCACGTTACAGTTTATTCACGTTACAGTTTATCCACGTTACAGTTTATCCACGTTACAGTTTATCCACCTTACCCTTTATCCACGTTACAGTTTATCCACGTTACCCTTTATCCACGTTACAGTTTATCCACGTTACCCTTTATCCACGTTACAGTTTATCCACGTTACCCTTTATCCACGTTACAGTTTAGCCACGTTACAGTTTATCCACGTTACCGCTTATCCACGTTACCCTTTATCCACGTTACAGTTTATCCACGTTACCCTTTATCCACGTTACCCTTTATCCACGTTACCCTTTATCCACGTTACCGTTTATCCACGTTACCCTTTATCCACGTTACAGCTTATCCACGTTACAGCTTATCCACGTTACCCTTTATCCACGTTACCCTTTATCCACGTTACCCTTTATCCACGTTACAGTTTATCCACGTTACCCTTTATCCACGTTACAGTTTATCCACGTTACCCTTTATCCACGTTACAGTTTATCCACGTTACCCTTTATCCACGTTACCCTTTATCCACGTTACCCTTTATCCACGTTACCCTTTATCCACGTTACAGTTTATCCACGTTACCCTTTATCCACGTTACCCTTTATCCACTTTACAGTTTATCCACTTTACAGTTTATCCACTTTACAGTTTATCCACTTTACAGTTTATCCACGTTACAGTTTATCCACGTTACCCTTTGTCCACGTTACCCTTTATCCACGTTACAGTTTATCCACGTTACCCTTTATCCACGTTACCCTTTATCCACTTTACAGTTTATCCACTTTACAGTTTATCCACTTTACAGTTTATCCACGTTACAGTTTATCCACGTTATAGTTTATCCACGTTACAGTTTATCCACGTTACAGTTTATCCACCTTACCCTTTATCCACGTTACAGTTTATCCACCTTACCCTTTATCCACGTTACAGTTTATCCACGTTACCCTTTATCCACGTTACAGTTTAGCCACGTTACAGTTTATCCACGTTACCGCTTATCCACGTTACCCTTTATCCACGTTACCCTTTATCCACGTTACAGTTTATCCACGTTACCCTTTATCCACGTTACCCTTTATCCACGTTACCCTTTATCCACGTTACAGTTTATCCACGTTACAGTTTATCCGCGTTACCCTTTATCCACGTTACCCTTTATCCACGTTACCCTTTATCCACGTTACAGTTTATCCACGTTACAGTTTATCCACGTTACCCTTTATCCACGTTACAGCTTATCCACGTTACAGCTTATCCACGTTACAGCTTATCCACGTTACCCTTTATCCACGTTACCCTTTATCCACGTTACAGCTTATCCACGTTACAGTTTATCCACGTTACCCTTTATCCACGTTACCCTTTATCCACGTTACCCTTTATCCACGTTACCCTTTATCCACGTTACAGCTTATCCACGTTACCCTTTATCCACGTTACAGTTTATCCACGTGACCCTTTATCCACGTGACCCTTTATCCACGTGACCCTTTATCCACGTGACCCTTTATCCACGTGACCCTTTATCCACGTTACCCTTTATCCACGTTACCCTTTATCCAAGTTACCCTTTATCCACGTTACCCTTTATCCACGTTACCCTTTATCCACGTTACCCTTTATCCACGTTACAGCTTATCCACGTTACCCTTTATCCACGTTACCCTTTGTCCACGTTACCCTTTGTCCACGTTACCCTTTGTCCACGTTACCCTTTGTCCACGTTACAGTTTACCCACGTTACAGTTTATCCACGTTACAGCTTATCAACGTTACAGATTATCAACGTTACAGCTTATCCACGTTACAGCTTATCCACGTTATCCTTTATCCACGTTACCCTTTATCCACGTTACCCTTTATCCACGTTACAGTTTATCCACGTTACCCTTTATCCATGTTATAGTTTATCCACATTACCCTTTATCCACGTTACCCTTTATCCACGTTACAGCTTATCCACGTTACAGCTTATCCACGTTACCCTTTATCCACGTTACCCTTTATCCACGTTACAGCTTATCCACGTTACAGTTTATCCACGTTACCCTTTATCCACGTTACCCTTTATCCACGTTACAGTTTATCCACGTTACCCTTTATCCACGTTACAGCTTATCCACGTTACCCTTTATCCACGTTACAGTTTATCCACGTTACAGTTTATCCACGTTACAGTTTATCCACGTTACCCTTTATCCACGTTACAGTTTATCCACGTTACCCTTTATCCACGTTACCCTTTATCCACGTTACAGCTTATCCACGTTACAGCTTATCCACGTTACCCTTTATCCACGTTACCCTTTATCCACGTTACAGCTTATCCACGTTACAGCTTATCCACGTTACCCTTTATCCACGTTACCCTTTGTCCACGTTACCCTTTGTCCACGTTACCCTTTGTCCACGTTACCTTTTGTCCACGTTACAGTTTACCCACGTTACAGTTTATCCACGTTACAGCTTATCAACGTTACAGATTATCAACGTTACATCTTATCCACGTTACAGCTTATCCACGTTATCCTTTATGCACGTTACCCTTTATCCACGTTACCCTTTATCCACGTTACAGTTTATCCACGTTACCCTTTATCCATGTTATAGTTTATCCACATTACCCTTTATCCACGTTACCCTTTATCCACGTTACAGCTTATCCACGTTACAGCTTATCCACGTTACCCTTTATCCACGTTACCCTTTATCCACGTTACAGCTTATCCACGTTACAGTTTATCCACGTTACCCTTTATCCACGTTACCCTTTATCCACGTTACAGTTTATCCACGTTACCCTTTATCCACGTTACAGCTTATCCACGTTACAGCTTATCCACGTTACACTTTATCCACGTTACAGTTTATCCACGTTACAGTTTATCCACGTTACCCTTTATCCACGTTACAGTTTATCCACGTTACCCTTTATCCACGTTACCCTTTATCCACGTTACAGTTTATCCACGTTACAGTTTATCCACGTTACAGTTTATCCACGTTACCCTTTATCCACGTTACAGTTTATCCACGTTACCCTTTATCCACGTTACAGTTTATCCACGTTACAGTTTATCCACGTTTCAGTTTATCCACGTTACAGTTTATCCACGTTACCCTTTATCCACGTTACCCTTTATCCACGTTACCCTTTATCCACGTTACCCTTTATCCACGTTACCCTTTATCCACGTTACCCTCTACCCTTTATCCACGTTACTCTTTATCCACGTTACCCTTTATCCACGTTACTCTTTATCCACGTTACCCTTTATCCACGTTACTCTTTATCCACGTTATCCTTTATCCACGTTACCCTTTTTCCACGTTACCCTTTATCCTCGTTACCCTTTATCCACGTTATCCTTTATCCACGTTACCCTTTTTCCACGTTACCCTTTTTCCACGTTACCCTTTATCCTCGTTACCCTTTTTCCACGTTACCCTTTTTCCACGTTACCCTTTTTCCACGTTACCCTTTATCCTCGTTACCCTTTATCCACGTTACCCTTTATCCACGTTACAGCTTATCCACGTTACCCTTTATCCACGTTACAGTTTATCCACGTGACCCTTTATCCACGTGACCCTTTATCCACGTGACCCTTTATCCACGTGACCCTTTATCCACGTGACCCTTTATCCACGTTACCCTTTATCCACGTTACCCTTTATCCACGTTACCCTTTATCCACGTTACCCTTTATCCACGTTACAGCTTATCCACGTTACTCTTTATCCACGTTACCCTTTGTCCACGTTACCCTTTGTCCACGTTACCCTTTGTCCACGTTACCTTTTGTCCACGTTACAGTTTACCCACGTTACAGTTTATCCACGTTACAGCTTATCAACGTTACAGATTATCAACGTTACAGCTTATCCATTTATCCATGTTATAGTTTATCCACGTTACCCTTTATCCACGTTACCCTTTATCCACGTTACAGCTTATCCACGTTACAGCTTATCCACGTTACCCTTTATCCACGTTACCCTTTATCCACGTTACAGCTTATCCACGTTACAGTTTATCCACGTTACCCTTTATCCACGTTACCCTTTATCCACGTTACCCTTTATCCACGTTACAGTTTATCCACGTTACCCTTTATCCACGTTACAGCTTATCCACGTTACAGCTTATCCACGTTACACTTTATCCACGTTACACTTTATCCACGTTACAGTTTATCCACGTTACAGTTTATCCACGTTACAGTTTATCCACGTTACAGTTTATCCACGTTACCCTTTATCCACGTTACAGTTTATCCACGTTACCCTTTATCCACGTTACCCTTTATCCACGTTACAGTTTATCCACGTTACAGTTTATCCACGTTACAGTTTATCCACGTTACCCTTTATCCACGTTACAGTTTATCCACGTTACCCTTTATCCACGTTATAGTTTATCCACGTTACAGTTTATCCACGTTTCAGTTTATCCACGTTACAGTTTATCCACGTTACCCTTTATCCACGTTACCCTTTATCCACGTTACCCTTTATCCACGTTACCCTCTACCCTTTATCCACGTTACTCTTTATCCACGTTACCCTTTATCCACGTTACCCTTTATCCACGTTACCCTTTATCCACGTTACCCTCTACCCTTTATCCACGTTACTCTTTATCCACGTTACCCTTTATCCACGTTACTCTTTATCCACGTTACCCTTTATCCACGTTATCCTTTATCCACGTTACCCTTTTTCCACGTTACCCTTTATCCTCGTTACCCTTTATCCACGTTATCCTTTATCCACGTTACCCTTTTTCCACGTTACCCTTTTTCCACGTTACCCTTTTTCCACGTTACCCTTTATCCTCGTTACCCTTTTTCCACGTTACCCTTTTTCCACGTTACCCTTTATCCTCGTTACCCTTTATCCACGTTACCCTTTATCCACGTTAGTTTATTCACGTTAGTTTATCCACGTTACCCTTTATCCACGTTACTCTTTATCCACGTTACCCTTTATCCACGTTACCTTTTATCCACGTTACCTTTTATACACATTACTCTTTATCCACGTTACCCTTTATCCACGTTAGTTTATCCACGTTAGTTTATCCACGTTAGTTTATCCACGTTACAGTTTATCCACGTTACAGTTTATCCATGTTACCCTCAACATCTGTCATGTGCTTCAACTTATTTTTATCTTAACTTATTATAAACAGGTGCTTCTTAACATTGCAAACTGGTATTTGTTATCATGTTATTTGAATAGTGACTCTTTACAATTTGTCAACATTAGTCAAACCAGCGTTATTGTAATTGTTAACTAAGAAAGTAAAACTATTACATTATTAAACTATTACATACATTAGTTTGATGTGATGCTGATGTCAGATGATTGACAGTTGTCACTCTGTGTCTCAGATGTGCCGGCCAGTGGAATGTACTTCATGACGTACGAGTGGCTGAAGTACTCGCTGACGCCGGAGGGCAAGAGGTCAGTCGCGTCACATGACCAACGCTTATTACTCGACCCATCTGCTAGATCTCGTGTGTGTGTGTGTGTGTGTGTGTGTGTTTTTGTGGCCTGGTAAACCCTACGTTATGGGGACAAAATGTCCCCACAAGGATGGCAATATCCGAAATCCTTGTTCGTGTGGGGACATTTTTTGGTCCCCATGAGGAAATCAGCTTAGAAATCATACTAAGTGATGTTGTTTGAAAATGTAAAAATGCAGAATGTTTCCTGTGATGGGTAGGTTTAGGGATAGTGTAAGGGAATAGAATATACAGTCTGTACAGTATAAAAATCATTATGTCAATGGAAACTCCCCATAAAACATGAAAACACAACATGCGTGTGTGTGTAATCAACAGTCCGACGGAGCTCAGCGTTCCCAGCATCCTCTTTGCTGGTGGGATGGCGGGGATCTTCAACTGGGCCGTGGCGATTCCTCCCGATGTGCTGAAGTCTCGTTTCCAGACCGGTGTGTGTGTGTGTGTGTGAGTGAGAGAGTGTGTGTGTGTATGTGTGTGAGAGTGTGTTTTTGTTTGTGTTTTTGTTTGTGTGTGTGTGTGAGAGAGTGTTTTTGTTTTTTTGAGAGTGTGTTTTTGTTTGTGTAAGAGTGTGTTTGTGAGAGTGTGTGAGTGTTTGTGTGAGAGTGTTTGTGTGAGAGTGTTTGTGTGAGAGTGTTTGTGTGAGAGTGTTTGTGTGAGTGTTTTTGTGAGTGTTTTTGTGAGTGTTTTTGTGAGTGTTTTTGTGAGTGTTTTTGTGAGTGTTTTTGTGTGAGAGTGTGTTTTTGTTTGTGTAAGAGTGTGTTTGTGAGAGTGTGTTTGTGAGAGTGTGTTTGTGAGAGTGTGTTTGTGAGAGTGTGTTTGTGTGAGTGTTTTTGTGAGTGTTTTGTGTGAGTGTGTTTTTGTGAGTTTTGTGTGAGAGTGTTTTTGTGAATGTTTTTTGTGAGTGTTTTTGTGAGAGTGTGTTTTTGTTTGTGTAAGAGTGTGTTTGTGAGAGTGTGTGAGTGTTTGTGTGTGAGTGTGTGTGAGTGTTTGTGTGTGAGTGTTTGTGTGTGAGTGTTTGTGTGAGAGTGTTTGTGTGTGAGTGTTTGTGTGAGAGTGTTTGTGTGAGAGTGTTTGTGTGAGAGTGTTTGTGTGAGAGTGTTTGTGTGAGAGTGTTTGTGTGAGAGTGTTTGTGTGAGAGTGTTTGTGAGAGTGTTTTTGTGAGAGTGTTTGTGTGAGAGTTTGTGTGAGTGTGTTTTTGTTTGTGTAAGAGTGTGTTTGTGAGAGTGTTTGTGAGAGTGTGTGAGTGTTTGTTTGTGTGAGAGTGTTTGTGTGAGTGTTTGTGTGAGTGTTTGTGTGAGAGTGTTTGTGTGTGTTTGTGTGAGTGTTTGTGTGAGTGTTTGTGTGAGAGTGTGTTTTTGTTGGGGTAAGAGTGTTTGTGTGAGTGTTTTTGTGTGTGAGTGTTTTTGTGTGAGTGTTTTTGTGTGAGTTTTTGTGAGTGTTTTGTGTGAGTGTGTTTTTGTGAGTTTTTTGTGAGAGTGTTTTTGTGAGTGTTTTTGTGTGTGCTTTTGTTTGTGTGTTTTTGTGTGAGAGTGTGTTTTTGTGTGAGAGTGTTTTGTGTGAGTGTTTTGTGTGAGTGTTTTGTGTGAGTTTTTTTGAGTTTTTTGTGTGTTTTTGTGTGAGTGTTTTTGTGTGAGTGTTTTTATGTGAGAGTGTTTTTGTGTGAGAGTGTTTTTGTGTGAGTGTGTTTTTGTGTGAGTGTTTTGTGTGAGTGTGTTTTTGTGTGAGTGTTTTGTGTGAGTGTGTTTTTGTGAGCTTTTTGTGTGAGTGTGTTTTTGTTTTTGTGAGAGTGTTTGTGTGAGAGTGTGTTTGTGTGAGAGTGTGTTTGTGTGAGTGTGTTTTTATGTGAGTGTTTTTGTGAGTGAGTTTTTGTGTGTGTGTTTGTGTGAGTGTGTGTGAGTGTGTTTGTGTGAGAGTGTGTTTGTGTGAGAGTGTGTGTGTGTGTTTGTGTGTGTGTGTGTGTGTGTGTGTGTGTGTGAGTGACTGTGTGTGTGTGTGAGAGTGATAGTGTGTGAGTGATTGTGTGTGTGTGTGTGTATATGAGTGACTGTGTGTATGTGTGTGAGTGTGTGAGTGACTGTGTGTGTGTTGATCCGCAGCTCCTGAAGGCAAGTATCCGAACGGCTTCCGGGACGTGCTGAGAGAGCTGGTGCGTGAGGAGGGCATCGGCTCGCTCTACAAGGGCTTCAGTGCCGTGATGCTCCGCGCGTTTCCAGCTAATGCGGTACGCACACTCACTGCAGCGCCGGCTTTTTTAAAGGTTTAACGGGGCGCAATAAAAAAAGTTAGAGTCACTGCACTACAGGGTCACATGAGGGACAAACCGCCTCAGATTTCACTCCAAAACCAGATTTACTGCCCAACTCTTTCACTTCACTCTCTTTTTCCCTCAATTCTCACAAATATCCCTCAATGCTTTTGGTGATGCTATAATAGAGGGAATGCAGTGACGTCACTCTCCCGCAGGAACACGCCCCTCAGCCGGCCTGAGTGGCAGGAGAGCTGCTGTGTGAATGGAGTTAATAGGGGAAACTGTGGAAATGCAAGTAAAATGAACGATTATCAATTTAAACTAAAGTTTGGACTCAATATAGTGTTCCTTACAACTATCTAAAGATCCAGTGATCATGGATATTGACATGCAGCAGGAATCGGGTTTCCTGACATTTATGTGTACCTGATTTCGACGCCGAGGAAATACATAGGCCTAAAGCAAATTTGCCTGTGAACGCTTTATATAAATACAAAATAGGTAGGTCTAAATCTGGGTGATCACTTATATCAGTGTTATATATATATATATATATATATATATATCATCATCATCATCATATCGTCCAGCCCTAGAACTTGTATCGTTTTTTGTCATTGTTTATTTTAAAAACATCCAATAGTAATCCTAATGCAGAATATACAATGATAAATATTTAATTGATGAGTTATTTCAATATATAATAATACAATGTATAGGGTATGATTTTACACCTAAAGTCAGCATAATGACACACATTGATAACTGCAAATCCTCCAGTCCAGTTGTGCGGTTGTTCTGTGAATTGCAGCGATCCATTTGCTCCTCTGGTCTGTAGCTTTCGTCATTCTGTAAAAATATACCTCAGATTTCTTGTCAAATCTAGTTGTACAGTCAATCTCAAAGCTCTTTCCCGCTTTATATGTGTTTTGTTGGTTTTTCGCGGCATTCACGCTGGAAACAAATGCTGCGCTCAGTGTTGTTGCCACTCACTGCAGCACTCCGGCCGCCGGTGACGTCACGCGCATACCCTCTGTTCTTCCATTTAAATCACCAAGTTAACAAATAATCAATACCACTAAATAATGAATAACGACACATTTTAAAACTTTAAATAACATGTCACAACACAATAAAAATCTTCATGGAATAAAAAAAGAGATTTATTTTCTTAAAATATATTTTATTTTAATCACATTTTTTCTTTTCCCATTTCTGCCACATGAGAAAATACATTCTTCTTTGGCAAATCATAATTATGATTTATGACATGAATTATGTCAAATAAATAAACAATTTCCACATTTATCTCACAATTCCGACTTTAATTGAATAATTCGCTTTTTATGTCATAACTTCCACTGTTTATCTCATAAATGCAACTTATATTAAAATGTGAAATGATGACATAACAAGCAAACTATTAAACATAATTATGACTAATTTAATAAATCACTTTATATCATAATTTGAACTTTTTATCTCATAATTATGAATTTCATTTAATTAATCGTTTTTATGTCACAATAAAAAAATTGTATAACTTCGATTTTTGAATTGAAAAAATGATCTTTGTCATAATTTGAACGACCGTGGTGAGCCGAGGCGGGAATGTGACACTGCTCAGTAACACGGTTTGCTCCCTCAGGCCTGTTTTCTGGGCTTTGAAGTGGCCATGAAGTTTCTGAACTGGATCGCTCCAAATCTGTGATCCCGAAGTGACCCCAGAACACGCGGCTCGGGACGTCCCAGCGGAGCCCGGCGGACTGCAGCTCGTGTTCATGACTGTCTCGCTGCTTTATGATTTATGAGGATTTGAATCTGTAATAGTGCCTTCTAGCAGACTGTGGCCCGATCTCGCCTTCAGGGAAACTCGTGTTCTAGTAAAGCCCTCGAGCGTGAGCCTCGGCCCTCGCGGCGGGATCCAGTACACAGTCACGGCCTGTTTCTTTAATTGTTTTGTTCATTATGTTTAATTCTTCGTTATTGTCACCTACATCATGTACATAAATAAATGTATATTGATCATTTTCATATGATTCTGTATTGATTTGTTTCCCGCCTCTGTCCTCATGTTATCTTACCTATAAATCTATTTTATATCATAAGTTCAACTTTTTTATCTCATAATTACGACTTTAATAAACCGCGTTTATATCACAATGTCAATTTATCTCATAATTATGAGTTTTTAATTTAATAATTTGCTTTTGACATAAATTTTACTTTTTATCTCGTAATTACAACTTTAATTTAATAAATCGCTTTTATATCATAATTTCAATCTCATAAGTGGACTTTTACACAGCAGAATCCTCGAGTTAAAGTCACTGCTCAGAGTACATATGGACTCTGGGCTTCTTATGTAAGCGTGTGGTCTGTAAAGTGTTTAACAAAGGAAGCCAGAAACAATAATCAGGTGATACTGTTTGCATCATCATAAAGTAGAATAATAAACACATTTGAAACCCTGACCAAAAGTGGTTATTTGTTATTAATAGGCTATATTCACCAACAAAACTTTATTGCATAGGATCAGACTCTCTGAATCTTTATATATATATACATACAATATGGCAAGGGTTTTTTTTTCTTTTTTTTTCTCTTTTTTAGACACACACAGAATTCAAGAATCAGCATATGAATCTCAACATTGGTGACATGCTTCGTGCCGCAATGCATGATGGGAGCCATGAGTTTTATGCTTTGTTGGCTGATTCTTGGGCTGCGTTCGGAATCGCATACTCAATGACTTGGTACTTAATTTCAATGAGTACTTACTTAACGAGCGCTAAAAGAGTAGGTACTTAATGGCCAAATCTCGTTAAGTATGAATGCGATCCGGACATCATCCGCCATGTTGACGTTATCATGTGACCTACGATGCTTTATCACACTTAAAAGATATGAACGAAACATTTAATTCATCTATCTGTAAATATCTTGATATTGATGAAACAATTGCTCATTTTGTGGTATTGTTGAAGAAACAGCTGCCCATTTATTTTGTGAATACATTTAGGGTTGATTTAAGTTGTTATATTTTAAACCCTAATGTGACCCACAGTTTTATCCTTTTAACGATATTTTTTTTATTAAGAAACCCCAAAATCGTCATCTCTTGAATATGTTGTTAATTTCTTTATTTTATACCCAAAAAGTTTCTCCTTTAAGTTTTCCTCTTTTTCTTGATGAATTTACCTCTCGTTTCATCCCTCAGACTTATAACAAAAACTTTTTTATGTGTTATGAAGAACTATTTAAAGATTGCCTTGTTATTGTTCTTTTGTCCTGTGTATAAATATAATATTATGATGTACACAAACCAATGATCTTTATGTTTTCTGTTTTGTCATTATGATTGTTCATTGTTAGATACAACTATGGCATCTTTCCATGATCTTTTTGTAATAAGTTTAAATGATATGAGCGACAGGTGCACTAACTCTTCATAACATCTGTAACTCGACAGCACAACCCAGAACAGTTTCCCTCTGCGTGTGTAATGTCTGCACACAGGAGACGGGCCGCTGCTCGAAGATCTCTCCTTTGGAGAAAACTGTTGATTTTATACTCGAAAAATATAAGTATCGCTCCTTAAAAATGAATATTACCTCAGAATGAATTGCATTGTTAGCCCACCCCAAAACTTAAACAAAATGATAATATTAAATGCTGACCAATACTTAATTATATGACTTTTTTTATATACTAAAAATTATATAATTTAATAAAACAATCTAAATGTAATTTGTTTTGTCATATGACAGTTATGAATGAATACACACTAGATAAATGCAGTGAAACATCTCAATTGTCAGTCAAGCAATGAATTAATGCATACATTAATTAATTATATTTTATATACTGACAACAATAAGAAACATGAATAAATGATTAAAAGAACAAATAAAAGTAACCATCACAATAAACAAATGCATAAACAAGTCAACAACACATGAAACAAAGCTTTATTCAAACTCCAAGCATGTATTTACAGGCGCTGAACCCCACATATCCTACTGCCATCTCAACACAGCGCTTCCTATTCTGCGGCTTTATCCTGATCCAGAGGTGAGCCGTGCCTTCGTGCCGGAGCGCTGCGCTTCTACAATCTGAGGCGATAAGGGCAGTGTGGAGTGATTGAGGAGCTCATGAGGGCAGATGGAGTGATGGAGGAGCTCATACGGGCAGATGGAGTGATGGAGGAGCTCATAAGGGCAGGTGGAGTGATGGAGGGACTCATAAGGGCAGGTGGAGTGATTGAGGAGCTCATACGGGCAGATGGAGTGATGGAGGGTCTCATAAGGGCAGATGGAGTGATGGAGGGACTCATAAGGGCAGGTGGAGTGATGGAAGAGCTCATACGGGCAGATGGAGTGATGGAGGGGCTCATAAGGGCAGATGGAGTGATGGAGGGTCTCATAAGGGCCAGATGGAGTGATGGAGGAGCTCATAAGGGCAGATGGAGTGATTGAGGAGCTCATAAGGGCAGATGGAGTGATTGAGGAGCTCATAAGGGCAGATGGAGTGATGGAGGAGCTCATACGGGCAGATGGAGTGATGGAGGGTCTCATAAGGGCAGGTGGAGTGATGGAGGAGCTCATAAGGGCAGGTGGAGTGATGGAGGAGCTTATAAGGGCCAGATGGAGTGATGGAGGAGCTCATAAGGGCAGATGGAGTGATGGAGGAGCTCATAAGGGCAGGTGGAGAGATGGAGGAGCTCATAAGGGCCAGATGGAGTGATGGAGGAGCTCATAAGGGCAGGTGGAGTGATGGAGGAGCTCATAAGGGCAGATGGAGTGATGGAGGAGCTCATACGGGCAGATGGAGTGATGGAGGAGCTCATAAGGGCAGATGGAGTGATGGAGGAGCTCATACGGGCAGATGGAGTGATGGAGGAGCTCATACGGGCAGATGGAGTGATGGAGGGACTCATAAGGGCCGGTGGAGTGATGGAGGGTCTCATAAGGGCCAGATGGAGTGATGGAGGGTCTCATAAGGGCAGATGGAGTGATGGAGGGTCTCATAAGGGCCAGATGGAGTGATGGAGGAGCTCATACGGGCAGATGGAGTGATGGAGGGACTCATAAGGGCAGATGGAGTGATGGAGGGTCTCATAAGGGCAGATGGAGTGATGGAGGGTCTCATAAGGGCCAGATGGAGTGATGGAGGAGCTCATAAGGGCAGGTGGAGTGATGGAGGAGCTCATAAGGGCAGGTGGAGTGATGGAGGAGCTCATAAGGGCCAGATGGAGTGATGGAGCTCATAAGGGCAGGTGGAGTGATGGAGGAGCTCATAAGGGCAGATGGAGTGATGGAGGAGCTCATAAGGGCCAGATGGAGTGATGGAGCTCATAAGGGCAGGTGGAGTGATGGAGGAGCTCATAAGGGCAGATGGAGTGATGGAGGAGCTCATAAGGGCCAGATGGAGTGATGGAGGAGCTCATAAGGGCAGATGGATTGATGGAGGAGCTCATAAGGGCAGATGGAGTGATGGAGGAGCTCATAAGGGCAGGTGGAGTGATGGAGGAGCTCATAAGGGCAGATGGAGTGATGGAGGAGCTCATAAGGGCAGGTGGAGTGATGGAGGGGCTCATAAGGGCAGATGGAGTGATGGAGGAGCTCATAAGGGCAGGTGGAGTGATGGAGGAGCTCATAAGGGCAGGTGGAGTGATGGAGGAGCTCATAAGGGCAGGTGGAGTGATGGAGGAGCTCATAAGGGCCAGATTGAGTGATGGAGGAGCTCATAAGGGCCAGATGGAGTGATGGAGGAGCTCATAAGGGCAGATGGAGTGATGGAGGAGCTCATAAGGGCAGATGGAGTGATGGAGGAGCTCATAAGGGCAGGTGGAGTGATGGAGGAGCTCATACGGGCAGATTGAGTGATGGAGGGTCTCATAAGGGCAGATGGAGTGATGGAGGGACTCATAAGGGCAGATGGAGTGATGGAGGGACTCATAAGGGCAGATGGAGTGATGGAGAGACTCATAAGGGCAGATGGAGTGATGGAGGAGCTCATAAGGGCAGATGGAGTGATGGAGGGTCTCATAAGGGCAGATGGAGTGATGGAGGGGCTCATAAGGGCAGATGGAGTGATGGAGGGACTCATAAGGGCAGATGGAGTGATGGAGGAGCTCATAAGGGCAGATGGAGTGATGGAGGGACTCATAAGGGCAGATGGAGTGATGGAGGAGCTCATAAGGGCAGATGGAGTGATGGAGGAGCTCATAAGGGCAGATGGAGTGATGGAGGGACTCATAAGGGCAGGTGGAGTGATGGAGGAGCTCATAAGGGCAGATGGAGTGATGGAGGAGCTCATACGGGCAGATGGAGTGATGGAGGAGCTCATAAGGGCAGATGGAGTGATGGAGGGACTCATAAGGGCAGGTGGAGTGATGGAAGAGCTCATACGGGCAGATGGAGTGATGGAGGAGCTCATAAGGGCAGATGGAGTGATGGAGGAGCTCATAAGGGCAGGTGGAGTGATGGAGGAGCTCATACGGGCAGATGGAGTGATGGAGGGACTCATAAGGGCAGGTGGAGTGATGGAGGAGCTCATAAGGGCAGATGGAGTGATGGAGGAGCTCATAAGGGCAGATGGAGTGATGGAGGAGCTCATAAGGGCAGGTGGAGTGATGGAGGGGCTCATAAGGGCAGGTGGAGTGATGGAGGGACTCATAAGGGCAGATGGAGTGATGGAGGGACTCATCCAGGAGCTGGGCTCCTCTCCTCAGTGCTCACACCAGTCTGCAGACATTTCAGATCCTACAAAAATGCACAAACATTATACAAAAGCAGTAATTTTAACAGCACAATGTAATTTGATTTATGTATTAAAAGTAACAAAAATGACCTTACTTTATATTTGAGTAAAATCCCTTAAACCTTTTTTTCCCAACAAATGCTGCATCCTCTTTCCTCGCAGGCCCTGCTCCACCACAACAGCTCTGCAGCAAATGCACACAAATCAAGAATCAGAAAAGTGTTGTAATTTCTCCGTTTGAAACTTCAATAATTCAAATAAACTACAACTTAGTAGTATTCTCACTCAAAGCCTTTGATCACAGGCCTTCAGCATCATCAGCCTCTCTCCACCGGATACACACACGCGTGTTCTTCTGTCCCTGGAACATCCAGAGAAGACTCACGCTACCTCTGTGATTTATGAGCTCAATACTACATTTACATGTTGAGGCTGTTGCTAATAAATAGCTTTTTATCCATCATAAATGTTCAACAATTTTTCAACAGTACTAATGGATAAATGAAATAGATTACTTTTGTTTAGTTACTTTATGTAAAATGCATTAAACTAATAAAAACAGTGTTAACAACAGTGAATTCTCCTAAACAATAGTACACACACGTCACTCAGATGTCTATTTCATATCAGTTACACGTAGTGATCTTGCCAGATTTTGAATAAATATTTAGTAATGGTATTTCAGATGTATACGGTTTAAAATGTATGCAAATACAGTTTAAAGACGTATGTGTCCTTATGGAGCTCCTCTATCCAATAAAATGTGATTTACGGTAAAATCACAAATTTACCATATTATATAGCGTCTTTGCACCTTCAACAGTTCAACAATTTACTGTACAGAAAGTTAGTTCAACACATGCGATTTGGTTTGTATTTGTAATACTCATATTTGAAAACACTCTCGTCCACCCTTTCCGTCATGTTTGGGTATGAAATATCTACTTCTTCTTGTTCTTTTTTATATCGTATCCTCTCGCGTGGCCTCCTGGGATAGATGAGCACAAGCTGAAAAACACTCAACTGTCTGGGCGAAAGCAGGAGATCATCCGGGAACTTCTCGCCTACTCTTTTAGGAATACTGATGTTTCGAACGTACTCCTTCCCTCACGTACTGTTTTCGCCTACTATATAGTAGGAAAGTAGGCATATTCGAACGCACTATCGTCCAAATCTCGCGATAATTAGTACGTCAACCAGGTAATTCTCGCCTACTCTTTTATGAATACTGAGGATTCGAACGTACTTTTTCGCTCGCCTACTCATTTCGCCTACTATATAGTAGGGAAGTATGCGATTCCGAACGCAGCCTTGATGTCTGTGTGTGTCAGGGATGGGCAACTGAAGCCTCGTGCAGCGCTGAGTCGGGAATAGAACCCCGGAGTGTCGCGGACAGCGCCGCCTGGTGTTCGGGAAAGAGAAGTGCAGTCTAAACCCTGTGAGAGAAGCAGC
Source organism: Meda fulgida (assembly GCA_030578275.1). Taxonomy (NCBI): domain Eukaryota; kingdom Metazoa; phylum Chordata; class Actinopteri; order Cypriniformes; family Leuciscidae; genus Meda; species Meda fulgida. The sequence continues at coordinate 190,955 of CM060637.1, forward strand.
AGCACGCTTAGTTTCATATTATGAGCACAAATAAAAGCCTAACGTGAGTGTGTGACTGGGTGTTTAAAAATGAAATTAAACAAGTCTGAAGGAACACTTACTCATAAAGTGAGGTCTAGGGGTTCATGCTAAATGAATAAACGTGATTTGACCAGCGTCGGCCAATAGTGAGCCTGCGTGTGACGTACGACACAGACGCGCTACGCAATTATATACGTGAACAAACTCGAGACCAAGAGAGAAGGAAATTAATACTTGAATAAAAAATATATAATATGATGCTGACAATACAACATCAGAATGGAACGAATATAAACACCAATGAAGTTTCTGTCATTGTCATCATTTATTCACCCTCAGGCCTAAAATCTTCTTTCTTCGTATTAACACAAATGTATTATGAAAAGCGTTTTTTTTTTTTTTTTTTTTTTTTTTTTTTTAACCAAACATTGAAATTAAAATGTTGACCATTTAAATTTGTTGGGGGTAAACTAAACTACACTAGGTTGTGGGCCAGCTTATGAGGATGCTATTGTATGTTTTGTTCATAATGTGTTTTTTCTTCTTTGGAAAAATAATGTAATATACTATTTTAATAGAGGATATATGAAGACTTGACACTAGTCAGAATAGATCCACATTTTACAGAAGAAAACAGAGGAAAACACCACTTTTACAATTTCCAATAGAAATCATATTTCTGTTATTGAATGTAATGTTATATTCTAAAATACAGGCCTCGACATAAACTCTTTTTTCTGTGTATTTTTCTGAAGGGATAAGTGAAAAGAGTACTAGCCCTACCAGACAAGTAACACTGAGAGAATGATTCATATTTTTATTTTTCTAATTTAATATAGCTTAGCAACATCTCAAGAATGCGGTTTTCCAAAATATTATCACGATTTAAACTGTCACACAGGTAAAAAAAAAAAAAAAAAAAAAACTCAGTTCAAGATACAAGCATTTAATATATAATAAGTCGCTTACATTTTAGACACACTATTGACTGTTTTTGTTGTTTTTCACAAACGAAAAGTTACAAAGAGGCTCAACTATTACTTACTCGACTCGACGTCATCTACTGACGGTTTAATAATAAAAAAAATCTTTGCAATATGCAAATTTCTTGGTTATGTATTAAATAAAAAAACTCTCATAATATTATTTATTACCGTTTTAATTTCGCAGTGCAAGTAATTTAATTGATTATTATATAAATGAATTATATTTACAACACAAGACAAGTAGCCTACGTTAACATACGTTATTATGTTCATCGATTTAAGTTATGGTCCAAGGGACAATCAAGCCGTGTAATCACCATTAATAACCATTTTGTTTTCTGCAAACACAGTATGCAATGTTTTCATAGTTGTTTTATGTCACAGTCTAGATTCAGTATCTATGACTAAGTTGACAGACGTAACGTTCCCGTTATGTAGCTCGCGTGCGTCAGTGTTAACGTCAGTTAGATCGCTGCTGTCCTTCACTTGCTCAGAGTCAGGGAAATAATGCAAAGCAAATTTCTGTTGAAATATCCTATAGTTGGAATACCACAGTATCCGTTGCCCACCCAACTTGTACTTTTAAATGGCAGTGTGTGATTGGACAATTACCTGTAAGCTTGTTTTGAAAAGCTTGGCTCTGATTGGTCGAAGTGAATGCACCGCGAAATATATATATTTTTTTTTTTGCATATATGCAATTAGTTTAACAATTCATTTGAATATCTGATATATTTAGTGATGTGTTATTTAACTTTATTAAAATGTTAAACATGTTTTTCACAATATTTTTAAAAGCAGGACTGAAGCACATGCTATTACATAAATATTGAAAATATATTGCAGTAGGCCTATACATGGTTATAAATAAGGTATGTGTAACCAACTAAAATATGAATCGTTTTGCTATACACACAAAGTAAACATAAAAAATACTTTAAGTTAGTAACACAAGTATGTTTTCTGTAAATACACTAAAACTTCACTAAAATATTTCTTAAAAGTGTAATTAAGCATATATTTATTACCAATGTACTTCTAGTACTTTTTTTAGAAATATATTAAAATGCAATTCAATGTATTTTTAGTTCAATTTAAATAAGCATGTTGGAAATACAAATGTATTATAAACATACTATTTGTATTTCAAATATATATTTTAATACATTTAATAGGCTAAATGTCTTTTTCACCTGGGTAAGATAAGATTTATTCTACTTTTTCATGCTGAAAACTATTATATCGCCTGATCATCTTTATTATTTCATTCAGTAACTTAAACTCTGATTCAGAGTTACTTTAACACGCTGTAGAGTGACGTTTATGTTTACACTGCGATTTTTGTCTGATTTTGAGCGGAATTCTGACTCGTGCGACTCTTTTTAGGGCCGAGTTTCAGTCGTGCAGTGTTCGTGCAGTGTTCGTGCATGTTCGTGCATGTTCGTGCATGTTCATGAAGTGTTCGTGCATATTCGTGCAGTGTTCGTGCATGTTCGTGCAGTGTTCGTACAGTGTTCGTGCATGTTCGTGCATGTTCGTGCATGTTCGCGCAGTGTTCGTGCATGTTCGTGCATGTTCGTGCAGTGTTCGTGCAGTGTTTGTGCAGTGTTCGTGCAGTGTTCATGCATGTTCGTGCATTTTCGTGCATGTTTGTGCAGTGTTCGTGCATTTTCGTGCATGTTTGTGCAGTGTCCGTGCATGTTCGTGCATGTTCATGCAGTGTTCGTACAGTGTTCGTGCATGTTCGTGCAGTGTTTGTGGATGTTCGTTCAGTGTTCGTGCATGTTCGTGCATGTTCGTGCAGTGTTCGTGCATGTTCGTGCAGTGTTCGTGCATGTTCGTGCAGTGTTCGTGCAGTGTTCGTGCAGTGTTCGTGCATGTTCGTGCAGAGTTCGTGCAGTGTTCGTGCAGTGTTCGTGCATGTTCGTGCAGTGTTCGTGCAGTGTTCGTGCAGTGTTCGTGCATGTTCGTGCAGTGTTCGTGCAGTGTTCGTGCAGTGTTCGTGCAGTGTTCGTGCAGTGTTTGTGCATGTTCGTGCAGTGTTCGTGCAGTGTTTGTGCATGTTCGTGCATGTTCGTGCAGTGTTCGTGCAGTGTTCGTGCAGTGTTCTTGCAGTGTTCGTGCAGTGTTCGTGCATGTTCGTGCATGTTCGTGCAGTGTTCATGCAGTGTTCGTGCATGTTCGTGCAGTGTTCGTGCATGTTCGTGCAGTGTTCGTGCATGTTCGTGCAGTGTTCGTGCAGTGTTCGTGCAGTGTTCGTGCATGTTCGTGCATGTTCGTGCATGTTCGTGCAGTGTTCGTGAATGTTTGTGCAGTGTTCGTGCAGTGTTCGTGCAGTGTTCGTGCAGTGTTCGTGCAGTGTTCGTGAATGTTCGAGCAGTGTTCGTGCAGTGTTCGTGCAGTGTTCGTGCAGTGTTCGTGCATGTTCGTGCAGTGTTCGTGCAGTGTTCGTGCATGTTCTTGCAGTGTTCGTGCATGTTCGTGCATGTTCGTGCAGTGTTCGTGCAGTGTTCGTGCATGTTTGTGCAGTGTTCGTGCAGTGTTCGTGCAGTGTTCGTGCAGTGTTCGTGCAGTGTTCGTGAATGTTCGAGCAGTGTTCGTGCAGTGTTCGTGCAGTGTTCGTGCAGTGTTCGTCCAGTGTTCGTGCAGTGTTCGTGCAGGCAATCGGATGGGCGGATGAATTTCTGGCATGTTTATGTTGGTCCTCCTCATATATCGCACAGCTGAAGAGAGCTAACTCAGTGTTTTCCTCTCTGCGCCTGCGTGAAAACAAGTGTAACCATTTCATCTTCACGACAGCAAGCAAGAAAACGAAAAGGGAGATCTTTATGTTCTGTAGCTCAAACTAGCAACAAATTACTCCTGCTTACCTCCAGTTCGTGCTGCAAAATGGATAAACCATATTACCCACGTCTCCTGCGATGTACCGTGCCTCTGTTATTAATTTGATATATGGAATGTGAAACAAACTTGTTTGAAATAAAGCGGTGAATTTTAATTTTCATTGATGACTGATTATTACAGTGCTCTGACATATAC
>CM060637.1:200000-235000 GCA_030578275.1 Meda fulgida
CTACTAGATTACCTTTGATTCTCTACTAGATTACCTTAGATTCTCTACCAAAATACCTTTGATTCTTTACTAGATTACCTTAGATTCTCTACTATGATTCTCTACTAGATTAACTTTGATTCTCTACTAGATTACCTTTGATTCTCTACTAGATTACCTTTGATTCTCTACTATGATTCTCTACTAGATAACCTTAGATTCTCTACCAAAATACCTTTGATTCTCTACCAAAATACCTTTGATTCTCTACTAGATTACCTTTGATTCTCTACTAGATTACCTTTGATTCTCTACTAGATTACCTTTGATTCTCTACTATGATTCTCTACTAGATTACCTTAGATTCTCTACTAGATTACCTTAGATTCTCTACTAGATTACCTTAGATTCTCTACTAGATTACCTTAGATTCTCTACTAGATTACCTTTGATTCTCTACCAAAATACCTTTGATTCTCTACTAGATTACCTTTGAATCTCTCCCAAAATACCTTTGATTCTCTACTAGTATCGGGTGTTGTGTGGTCAATAATCAGGTGTTGTGTGTAATCAGGTGTTGTGTAATCAGGTATTGTGTGGTCAACAATCGGGTGTTGTGTGGTCAATGATCGGGTGTTGTGTGATCAATAATCAGGTGTTGTCAAGTCAAGTCACCTTTATTTATATAGTGCTTTTTACAAAACAGATTGTATCAAAGCAGCTTCACAGTGATAACAAGAAAATAGTACATCAAAGTTTGTTTCTAGAAGAAAATTGCATCATCATCCACCTTAAGTAAGGCAAATCAATAATATTGTTGAATATTTAAATGTCCCCAACTAAGTAAGCCAAAAGCCAAGGTGACAGTGGCCAGGAACCAAAACTCCATCAGTGACAGAATGGAGAAAAAAACCTTTGGAAAACCCAGGCTCAGTCTCAGTCCTTCTCTGGCCAACGAACAAACAGTGTATGATTATGATTCAGGCAGCATTACAGGTCAGAAGTAAGATTGGATCAGAACATTCAGAATATTATCCAGCTCCATCTGGTTGTAATTCGGAGTCATCACGCCGGTATGGAGACAAGTTTGTTGAGGAACAGTGCCGATGCCTGTCGTGTCGATGAGGCCTTCACAGGGCTGATGGGCTGGCACTTCAGGGATGCGTTGTCGTCGTGTCCAGACGCAGGTCCTTCATCAGATCTGGATTCGGCCTGGATCTGGCTGACTGCGGTAAACCTCGGGATAAACGGAGAGACTAATATTAACGTAGACACCATTATTCTTATGATGTAATGAGTACATCAGGATTTATGGGAAGTGTTCCTGGTTCCGGCTGACCTAATTTATGCAGCCTAACATTGAGTTATAGAAGTCTATAGTGTGTTATGTGTATGCTAGGCCAAAGAGATGTGTTTTTAATCTAGCTTTGAACTGACAGAGTGTGTATCGCAATAGACGTGAAGGACTATAATGCGTTAAGAGCTCGCTCAAGCACTGCGTAGCTAAACCATTTAGTGCTTTGTAAGTAATCAGCAATATTTTAAAATTTATACGATGTTTAATAGGCAGCCAATGCAGTGTTGACAGAACCGGGCTAATATGGTCATATTTCCTGGTTCTGGTAAGAACTCGAGCTGCTGCGTTTTGGAGTGTAATCCACACATGTAATCGGGTGTTGTGTGGTCATTAATCAGGTGTTGTGTGTAATCGGGTGTTGTGTGGTCAATAATCGGGTGTTGTGTGGTCAATAATCGGGTGTTGTGTGTAATTGGGTGTTATTTGGTCAATGATCAGGTGTTGTGTGGTCAATGATCAGGTGTTGTGTGGTCAATGATCAGGTGTTGTGTGTAATCGGGTGTTGTGTGGTCAATGATCAGGTGTTGTGTGGTCAATAATCGGGTGTTGTGTGGTCAATAATCGGGTGTTGTGTGTAATCGGGTGTTGTGTGGTCAATAATCGGGTGTTGGTCAATAATCGGGTGTTGTGTGGTCAATGATCAGGTGTTGTGTGGTCAATGATCAGGTGTTGTGTGTAATCGGGTGTTGTGTGGTCAATGATCAGGTGTTGTGTGTAATTGGGTGTTGTGTGGTCAATAATCGAGTGTTGTGTGGTCAATGATCAGGTGTTGTGTGTAATCGGGTGTTGTGTGGTCAATACTCGGGGGTTGTGTGGTCAGTGATCAGGTGTTGTGTGTAATCGGGTGTTGTGTGGTCAATGATCAGGTGTTGTGTGTAATCGGGTGTTGTGTGGTCAATGATCAGGTGTTGTGTGTAATCGGGTGTTGTGTGGTCAATAATCGGGTGTTGTGTGGTCAGTGATCAGGTGTTGTGTGTAATCGGGTGTTGTGTGGTCAATGATCAGGTGTTGTGTGTAATTTGGTGTTGTGTGGTCAATAATCGGGTGTTGTGTGGTCAGTGATCAGGTGTTGTGTGTAATCGGGTGTTGTGTTCCTCAGGGAGACTCGGCCGACTGCTTCTACATCGTGGAGTCTGGAGAAGTCAGGATCATGATCAGGAGCAGAGTAAGAAGCTCACACACACGGACACTCGCTCTCAGCCCGGCGCGCGCTCACACACTCCTGTCCCCGTAGACTAGCGCAGGTCAGAGGTCGGGCCAGGAGCTGGAGGTGGCACGCTGCACGCGGGGACAGTACTTCGGCGAGCTGGCGCTGGTCACCAATAAGCCGCGCGCGGCGTCAGTGTACGCAGCAGGAGAGACGCGTTGTTTAGGTAAGAACAGAGACTTCGGGCTCATGCTACGGCCTGATGTTCTCCACACATACAGGCGGGTTTATTCAGAGTTATGAGAGATATTAAAGAGGGGTGTAGCGATTCCCTCATTGCACGAGTCGGTAGGCCTACACATCACGATACTAAACTCACAATACCATATTACTGCGATACTCAAAGACATATGGAAAAAGGTTAAACAGTTGATTAAAATGCTAAATTTGATATTACATTGTGTGTGTAAATGAATAGTCTTGGACTTGGTGCTGAAACCCAAAGCAGGACAATAGAATAACTATTCATGAATATGCTTGATCTCTGTCACTGACTAGATATATTTACAATAATGTCGGCCACTTTGACTGGTAGCATCAGATATCTGGCATTATCAGGCCCACAAATATCCCCCGATCGCATTATTATACATTATATTCAACATTATATGTAGTAGTTTAATGTGATACTAAAACTCTGAAAACGTGATTTTTTTCTCTCACTATCCACGATACATATTGTTGCATTTTTGTATAGCTATATATTGTGACATGATATATTATTACACCCCTAATATGAATGCATGCAGACATAAATACTGAAGAAATACTTGATGAACAAAACGTGTCTAGTGTTCAGAATCAGCGTAAGTTCAAACTGAAACATCATCAATTTTGCACCAGTGAAATCTGTTCTTTGTGTTTCATATAATCATATCAATAGCTGATTATGACTGAAACAATGTTCATTAACTATGATTTATATTTTCGATAAACGATACCAACAGTTAGTTCTTCACTCGAAAGCTAAGGATCGTTTCGCTCCCCGTTTCCTGACTCAGATATGACAGTTCAGTACCCATAATCCCTTGCACTTGAACAATTTAATATTGTGTTCTTGATGAGCACATAATAATGTAGCATTCATCGATGTCGTAGATGTGTTTAGTTTCTGATATTCTAGAATGTTGTTCTGTCTGACGTCTACTAACATAGATCATTAGATATAATCAGTCATACGGCACACCTGATTCCATTAATTAAAGGGCTAATGAGTAGTTATTAGAGTAGGAATAAGTCAATTAATAATATAGATATATATACAAATATTTACAAAAAATATTTTAAAAAGATTAAATTACCTTTCTACAGTAATACAGTAAACTTACAATGAGCAATACATTTCTACATTTATTTTTTGTTAATGTTAGTAAATACACACGTTCATGTTCACAGCGCATTAGTTAACAGATACAACTTTTGATTTGAATGTTTAAGTAAATGTTGAAATTGATTAAGAATAATAAATGCGGTAGAAGTATTGTTTATTGTGAGTTCATGTTCACAAACGAAACCTTATATTAAAGTGTTGCATGAAATGAGTTTGTTCGACTGTGGCCTGAGAAGTTCAATAAACAGAAACGAAATAAAGAAACCAGCATTTATAAGTTCGAGATATATGTCCAGATTTGTGTCCGAATACAAACGTGGATTCATACTTAGAGTTAAATATAAAGCACTGAAGATGAATTATGCTAATGTGACGTCAAACAAACCAAATTTATAAAACAAAATAACATCCGTTAATGCAAAATCCTCATAATGCCAATATGACCAAACACTTCGTTAAATTATTCATGTGCAAGGGATTATGGGTATTTCCTTCAGCTAATCTTCTGTTACAAAATACATCAACAAATAAAGTCATTACATGACGGCATTACTTCATTACTGATCAAACAGCTCCACAAACACCACACGTCTCATTAGTACGAGTTCTTACTACTTTACATTTTAAGTTGCTCATACTAAATATCTTAAAAGTTGAATGGCAGTTTGTCTGATAAAATGGATTGTTTCTGATGTTTCTGTAAGCCAGCTATTAAAGTGTAAATCTGCTGTATAACGTCCGCCACTGATGTTTCGCTCAACATGCACATGATAACTATCATCACGCTAATCATTTACATCGGGTTTGTGATTAATCCAAAAATCCAGTTTATTTTTCTGACTCTGATGGATATTTGTTCTTGTTTTAAGCACAAACTCACTTCGTTTTGGCTTAATATCTACAGTCATGTCTTTTCCAGTAACTGTGTTGATGTAAGAGTGTTTGATCCAGAAGATCAAATGTGTGTGTGTGTGTGTGTGTGTGTGTGTGTGTATGTGTGTGTGTGTGTGTCAGTGATCGACGTGCAGGCTTTCGAGCGTCTGCTGGGCTCCTGTAAGCAGATTCTGAAGAGGAACATCTGGCAGTACGAGCAGCAGCTGGTGGCCGTCTTTGGGTCCAGTGTCGACATCACCCACTGAACACACTCAACACACTCGACATCACCCACTGAACACAACACACTCGACATCACACACTGAACACACTCAACACACTCGACATCAACACACTCGACATCACCCACTGAACACACTCAAAACACTCGACATCACTCACTGAACACACTCAACACAATCACCCACTGAACACACACAACACACTCGACATCACACACTGAACACACTCAAAACACTCAACATCACTCACTGAACACACTCAAAACACTCGACATCACTCACTGAACACTCAACACAATAACCCACTGAACACACAAAACACACTTGACATCACTCACTGAACACACTCAACACACTCGACATCACACACTGAACACGCTCAACACACTCGACACACTCGACATCACTCACTGAACATACTCAACACACTCGACATCACCCACTGAACACACTCAACACACTCGACATCACACACTGAACACACTCAACACACTCAACATCACTCACTGAACACACTCAACACACTCGACATCACACACTGAACACACTCAACACACTCGACATCACCCACTGAACACACCCAACACACTCGACATTACCCACTGAACACACTCAACACACTCGACATCACACACTGAACACACTCAACACACTCGACATCACACACTCAACACACAAAACACACTCGACATCACACACTGAACACACTCGATATCACCCACTGAACACACACAACACACTCGACATCACCCACTGAACACACTCAACACACTCGACATCACCCACTGAACACACTCAACACACTCGACATCACCCACTGAACACACACAACACACTCGACATCACCCACTGAACACACCCAACACACTCGACATCACTCACTGAACACACACAACACACTCGACATCACCCACTGAACACACACAACACACTCGACATCACCCACTGAACACACTCAACACACTCGACATCACCCACTGAACACACTCAACACACTCGACATCACCCACTGAACACACACAACACACTCGACATCACCCACTGAACACACACAACACACTCGACATCACCCACTGAACACACTCAACACACTCGACATCACCCACTGAACACACTCAACACACTCGACATAACCCCCTGAACACACTCAACACACTCGACATCACCCACTGAACACACACAACACACTCGACATCACCCACTGAACACACACAACACACTCGACATCACCCACTGAACACACTCAACACACTCGACATCACTCACTGAACACACTCAACACACTCGACATCACACACTCAACACACTCGACATCACCCACTGAACACACACAACACACTCGACATCACCCACTGAACACACTCAACACACTCGACATCACTCACTGAACACACTCAACACACTCGACATCATCCACTGAACACACTCAACACACTCGACATCACTCACTGAACACACTCAACACACTCGACATCACCCACTGAACACGCTCAACACACTCAACATCACCCACTGAACACGCTCAACACACTCGACATCACCCACTGAACACACACAACACACTCGACATCAACCACTGAACACGATCAACACACTCGACATCACCCACTGAACACACTCAACACACTCGACATCACTCACTGAACACACTCAAAACACTCGACATCACTCACTGAACACACTCAACACACTCGACATCACTCACTGAACACACTCAAAACACTCAACATCACTCACTGAACACACTCAAAACACTCAACATCACTCACTGAACACACTCAACACAATCACCCACTGAACACACACAACACACTCGACATCACTCAATGAACACACTCAACACACTCGACATCACACACTGAACACGCTCAACACACTCGACATCATTCACTGAACACACTCAACACACTCGACATCACCCACTGAACACACTCAACACACTCGACATCACTCACTGAACACACTCAACACACTCGACATCACCCACTGAACACACTCAACACACTCGACATCACCCACTGAACACACTCAACACACTCGACATCACTCACTGAACACACTCAACACACTCGACATCACCCACTGAACACACTCAACACACTCGACATCACCCACTGAACACACACAACACACTCGACATCACTCACTGAACACACTCAACACACTCGACATCACACACTGAACACACTCAACACACAAAACACACTCGACATTACACACTGAACACACTCGAAATCACCCACTGGACACACTCAACACACTCGACATCACCCACTGAACACACACAACACACTCGACATCACCCACTGAACACATACAACACACTCGACATCACCCACTGAACACACTCAACACACTCGATATCACCCACTGAACACACTCAACACACTCGACATCACCCACTGAACACACACAACACACTCGACATCACCCACTTAACACACACAACACACTCGACATCACACACTGAACACACTCAACACACTCGACATCACCCACTGAACACACTCAACACAATCACCCACTGAACACACACAACACACTCGACATCACTCACTGAACACACTCAACACACTCGACATCACACACTGAACACGCTCAACACACTCGACATCACTCACTGAACACGCTCAACACACTCGACATCACTCACTGAGCACACTCGACATCACTCACTGAACACGCTCAACACACTCGACATCACCCACTGAACACACACAACACACTCGACATCACTCACTGAACACACACAACACACTCAACATCACACACTGAACATGCTCGAAAACACTCGACATCACTCACTGAACACGCTCAACACACTCGACTTCACTCACTGAACACGCTCAACATGCTCGACATCACTCACTGAACACGCTCAACACACTCAACATCAACACACTGAACACACTCAACACACTCGACATCAACACACTGAACACACTCAACACACTCGACATCACACACTGAACACACTCGACATCACTCACTGAACACACTCAACACACTCGACATCACTCACTGAACACACTCAACACACTCGACATCACCCACTGAACACACCCAACACACTCAACATCACACACTCAACACACTCAACATCACACACTGAACACACTCAACACCACTCACTGAACACATTCAACACACTCGATATCACACACTGAACACACTCAACACACTCGATATCACACACTAAACACACTCAACACACTCGACATCACTCACTGAACACACTCAACACACTCGACATCACACACTGAACACACTCAACACACTCGACATCAACACACTCGACATCACCCACTGAACACACAAAACACACTCGACATCACACACTGAACACACTCAATACACTTGACATCACACACTGAACACACTCCACATCACTCACTGAACACACTCAACACCACTCACTGAACACACTCAACACACTCGATATCACACACTGAACACACTCAACACACTCGACATCACACACTGAACACAATCAACACACAAAACACACTCGACATCACACACTGAACACACTCAACACACTCGACATCACCCACTGAACACACTCAACACACTCAACACACTCGACATCACCCACTGAACACACTCAACATCACCCACTGAACACACTCAACACACTCGACATCACTCACTGAACACACTCAACACACTCGACATCACCCACTGAACACACTCAACACACTCGACATCACCCACTGAACACACTCAACACACTCGACATCACCCACTGAACACACTCAACACACTCGACACCACTCACTGAACACACTCAACATACTCGACATCACTCACTGAACACACTCAACACACTCGACATCACCCACTGAACACACTCAACACACTCGACACCACTCACTGAACACACTCAACATACTCGACATCACTCACTGAACACACTCAACACACTCGACATCACCCACTGAACACACTCAACACACTCGACATCACACACTGAACACACTCAACACACTCGATATCACCCACTGAACACACCCAACACACTCGACATCACCCACTGAACACACCCAACACACTCGACATCACACACTCAACACACTCAACATCACACACTGAACACACTCAACACACTCAACATTACCCACTGAACACACCCAACACACTTGACATCACTCACTGAACACACTCAACACACTCGACATCACCCACTGAACACACTCAACACACTCGACATCACACACTGAACACACTCAACACACTCGACATCACCCACTGAACACACAAAACACACTCGACATCACACACTGAACACACTCAACACACTCGACATTACACACTGAACACACTCGACATCACTCACTGAACACACTCAACACACAAAACACACTCGACATCACACACTGAACACACTCAACACACAAAACACACTCGACATCACACACTGAACACACTCAACACACTCGACATCACACACTGAACACACTCAACACACAAAACACACTCGACATCACACACTGAACACACTCAACACACTCGACATCACACACTGAACACACTCAACACACTCGACATCACACTGAACACACTCGACATGACTCACTGAACACACTCAACACACTCGACATCACTCACTGAACACACTCAACACACTCGACATCACCCACTGAACACACCCAACACACTCGACATCACCCAATGAACACACCCAAAACACTCGACATCACCCACTGAACACACCCAACACACTCGACATCACACACTGAACACACTCAACACACTCGACATCACCCAGTGAACACACCCAACACACTCGACATCACTCACTGAACACACTCAACACACCCGACTTCACCCACTGAACACACTCAACACACTCGACATCACACACTGAACACACTCAACACACTCGACATCAACACACTCGACATCACCCACTGAACACACCCAACACACTCGACATTACCCACTGAACACACCCAACACACTCGACATCACTCACTGAACACACACAACACACCCGACATCACCCACTGAACACACTCAACACACTCGACATCACACACTGAACACACTCAACACACTCGACATCAACACACTCGACATCACCCACTGAACACACAAAACACACTCGACATCACACACTGAACACAATCAACACACTCGACATCACACACTGAACACACTCGACATCACTCACTGAACACACTCAACACACTCGACATCACTCACTGAACACACTCAACACACTCGACATCACACACTGAACACACTCAACACACTCGACATCACACACTGAACACACAACACACAAAACACACTCGACATCACGCACTGAACACACTCGACATCACCCACTGAACACACTCAACATCACCCACTGAACACACTCAACACACTCGACATCACTCACTGAACACACTCAACACACTCGACATCACCCACTGAACACACTCAACACACTCGACATCACCCACTGAACACACTCAACACACTCGACATCACCCACTGAACACACTCAACACACTCGACACCACTCACTGAACACACTCAACATACTCGACATCACTCACTGAACACACTCAACACACTCGACATCACCCACTGAACACACTCAACACAATAGACACCACTCACTGAACACACTCAACATACTCGACATCACTCACTGAACACACTCAACACACTCGACATCAGCCACTGAACACACTCAACACACTCGACATCACTCACTGAACACACTCAACACACTCGACATCATCCACTGAACACACCCAACACACTCGACATCACCCACTGAACACACCCAACACACTCGACATCACACACTCAACACACTCAACATCACACACTGAACACACTCAACACACTCAACATTACCCACTAAACACACCCAACACACTCGACATCACTCACTGAACACACTCAACACACTCGACATCACCCACTGAACACACTCAACACACTCGACATCACACACTGAACACACTCAACACACTCGACATCACCCACTGAACACACAAAACACACTCGACATCACACACTGAACACACTCAACACACTCGACATTACACACTGAACACACTCGACATCACTCACTGAACACACTCAACACACTCGACAATCCATTACTCAACATACTCAACACACTCGACATTACACACTGAACACACTCAACACACTCGACATCACACACTGAACACACTCAACACACAAAACACACTCGACATCACACACTGAACACACTCAACACACTCGACATCACACACTGAACACACTCAACACACTCGACATCACTCTGAACACACTCGACATCACTCACTGAACACACTCAACACACTCGACATCACTCACTGAACACACTCAACACACTCGACATCACCCACTGAACACACCCAACACACTCGACATCACCCAATGAACACACCCAAAACACTCGACATCACCCACTGAACACACCCAACACACTCGACATCACACACTGAACACACTCAACACACTCGACATCACACACTGAACACACTCACACACTCGACATCACCCACTGAACACACCCAACACACTCGACATCACTCACTGAACACACACAACACACCCGACATCACCCACTGAACACACTCAACACACTCGACATCACACACTGAACACACTCAACACACTCGACATCAACACACTCGACATCACCCACTGAACACACCCAACACACTCGACATTACCCACTGAACACACCCAACACACTCGACATCACACACTGAACACAATCAACACACTCGACATCACACACTGAACACACTCAACACACTCGACATCACACACTGAACACACTCAAAACACTCAACATCACTCACTGAACACACTCAAAACACTCGACATCACTCACTGAACACACTCAACACAATCACCCACTGAACACACAAAACACACTTGACATCACTCACTGAACACACTCAACACACTCGACATCACACACTGAACACGCTCAACACACTCGACATCACTCACTGAACATACTCAACACACTCGACATCACCCACTGAACACACTCAACACACTCGACATCACACACTGAACACACTCAACACACTCAACATCACTCACTGAACACACTCAACACACTCGACATCACCCACTGAACACACTCAACACACTCGACATCACCCACTGAACACACCCAACACACTCGACATTACCCACTGAACACACTCAACACACTCGACATCACACACTGAACACACTCAACACACTCGACATCACACACTCAACACACAAAACACACTCGACATCACACACTGAACACACTCGACATCACCCACTGAACACACACAACACACTCGACATCACCCACTGAACACACTCAACACACTCGACATCACCCACTGAACACACTCAACACACTCGACATCACCCACTGAACACACACAACACACTCGACATCACCCACTGAACACACCCAACACACTCGACATCACTCACTGAACACACACAACACACTCGACATCACCCACTGAACACACACAACACACTCGACATCACCCACTGAACACACTCAACACACTCGACATCACCCACTGAACACACTCAACACACTCGACATCACCCACTGAACACACACAACACACTCGACATCACCCACTGAACACACACAACACACTCGACATCACCCACTGAACACACTCAACACACTCGACATCACCCACTGAACACACTCAACACACTCGACATAACCCACTGAACACACTCAACACACTCGACATCACCCACTGAACACACACAACACACTCGACATCACCCACTGAACACACACAACACACTCGACATCACCCACTGAACACACTCAACACACTCGACATCACTCACTGAACACACTCAACACACTCGATATCACACACTCAACACACTCGACATCACCCACTGAACACACACAACACACTCGACATCACCCACTGAACACACTCAACACACTCGACATCACTCACTGAACACACTCAACACACTCGACATCATCCACTGAACACACTCAACACACTCGACATCACTCACTGAACACACTCAACACACTCGACATCACCCACTGAACACGCTCAACACACTCGACATCACCCACTGAACACGCTCAACACACTCGACATCACCCAATGAACACACACAACACACTCGACATCAACCACTGAACACGCTCAACACACTCGACATCACCCACTGAACACACTCAACACACTCGACATCACTCACTGAACACACTCAAAACACTCGACATCACTCACTGAACACACTCAACACACTCGACATCACTCACTGAACACACTCAAAACACTCAACATCACTCACTGAACACACTCAAAACACTCAACATCACTCACTGAACACACTCAACACAATCACCCACTGAACACACACAACACACTCGACATCACTCAATGAACACACTCAACACACTCGACATCACACACTGAACACGCTCAACACACTCGACATCATTCACTGAACACACTCAACACACTCGACATCACCCACTGAACACACTCAACACACTCGACATCACTCACTGAACACACTCAACACACTCGACATCACCCACTGAACACACTCAACACACTCGACATCACTCACTGAACACACTCAACACACTCGACATCACACACTGAACACACTCAACACACTCAACACACAAAACACACTCGACATTACACACTGAACACACTCGAAATCACCCACTGGACACACTCAACACACTCGACATCACCCACTGAACACACACAACACACTCGACATCACCCACTGAACACATACAACACACTCGACATCACCCACTGAACACATACAACACACTCGACATCACCCACTGAACACACTCAACACACTCGATATCACCCACTGAACACACTCAACACACTCGACATCACCCACTGAACACACACAACACACTCGACATCACCCACTGAACACACACAACACACTCGACATCACCCACTGAACACACTCAACACACTCGACATCACCCACTGAACACACTCAACACAATCACCCACTGAACACACACAACACACTCGACATCACTCACTGAACACACTCAACACACTCGACATCACACACTGAACACGCTCAACACACTCGACATCACTCACTGAACACGCTCAACACACTCGACATCACTCACTGAGCACACTCGACATCACTCACTGAACACGCTCAACACACTCGACATCACCCACTGAACACACACAACACACTCGACATCACTCACTGAACACACACAACACACTCAACATCACACACTGAACATGCTCGAAAACACTCGACATCACTCACTGAACACGCTCAACACACTCGACTTCACTCACTGAACACGCTCAACATGCTCGACATCACTCACTGAACACGCTCAACACACTCAACATCAACACACTGAACACACTCAACACACTCGACATCAACACACTGAACACACTCAACACACTCGACATCACACACTGAACACACTCGACATCACTCACTGAACACACTCAACACACTCGACATCACTCACTGAACACACTCAACACACTCGACATCACCCACTGAACAC
Source organism: Meda fulgida (assembly GCA_030578275.1). Lineage (NCBI taxonomy): Eukaryota > Metazoa > Chordata > Actinopteri > Cypriniformes > Leuciscidae > Meda > Meda fulgida. The sequence continues at coordinate 214,527 of CM060637.1, forward strand.
ACCCAACACACTCAACATCACACACTCAACACACTCAACATCACACACTGAACACACTCAACACCACTCACTGAACACACTAAACACACTCGATATCACACACTGAACACACTCAACACACTCGATATCACACACTAAACACACTCAACACACTCGACATCACTCACTGAACACACTCAACACACTCGACATCACACACTGAACACACTCAACACACTCGACATCAACACACTCGACATCACACACTGAACACACTCAACACACTTGACATCACACACTGAACACACTCCACATCACTCACTGAACACACTCAACACCACTCACTTAACACACTCAACACACTCGATATCACACACTGAACACACTCAACACACTCGACATCACACACTGAACACAATCAACACACAAAACACACTCGACATCACACACTGAACACACTCAACACACTCGACATCACCCACTGAACACACTCAACACACTCAACACACTCGACATCACCCACTGAACACACTCAACATCACCCACTGAACACACTCAACACACTCGACATCACTCACTGAACACACTCAACACACTCGACATCACCCACTGAACACACTCAACACACTCGACATCACCCACTGAACACACTCAACACACTCGACATCACCCACTGAACACACTCAACACACTCGACACCACTCACTGAACACACTCAACATACTCGACATCACTCACTGAACACACTCAACACACTCGACATCACCCACTGAACACACTCAACACACTCGACAACACTCACTGAACACACTCAACACACTCGACATCACTCACTGAACACACTCAACACACTCGACATCACCCACTGAACACACTCAACACACTCGACATCACTCACTGAACACACTCAACACACTCGATATCACCCACTGAACACACCCAACACACTCGACATCACCCACTGAACACACCCAACACACTCGACATCACACACTCAACACACTCAACATCACACACTGAACACACTCAACACACTCAAAATTACCCACTGAACACACCCAACACACTCGACATCACTCACTGAACACACTCAACACACTCGACATCACCCACTGAACACACTCAACACACTCGACATCACACACTGAACACACTCAACACACTCGACATCACCCACTGAACACACAAAACACACTCGACATCACACACTGAACACACTCAACACACTCGACATTACACACTGAACACACTCGACATCACTCACTGAACACACTCAACACACTCGACAATCCATTACTCAACACACTCGACATTACACACTGAACACACTCAACACACTCGACATCACACACTGAACACACTCAACACACAAAACACACTCGACATCACACACTGAACACACTCAACACACTCGACATCACACACTGAACACACTCAACACACTCGACATCACACTGAACACACTCGACATCACTCACTGAACACACTCAACAAACTCGACATCACTCACTGAACACACTCAACACACAAAACACACTCGACATCACACACTGAACACACTCAACACACTCGACATCACACACTGAACACACTCAACACACTCGACATCACACTGAACACACTCGACATTACTCACTGAACACACTCAACACACTCGACATCACACACTGAACACACTCAACACACTCGACATTACACACTGAACACACTCGACATCACTCACTGAACACACTCAACACACTCGACAATCCATTACTCAACACACTCAACACACTCGACATTACACACTGAACACACTCAACACACTGAACACACTCAACACACAAAACACACTCGACATCACACACTGAACACACTCAACACACTCGACATCACACACTGAACACACTCAACACACTCGACATCACACTGAACACACTCGACATCACTCACTGAACACACTCAACACACTCGACATCACCCACTGAACACACCCAACACACTCGACATCACCCAATGAACACACCCAAAACACTCGACATCACCCACTGAACACACCCAACACACTCGACATCACACACTGAACACACTCAACATACTCGACATCACCCACTGAACACACCCAACACACTCGACATCACTCACTGAACACACACAACACACCCGACATCACCCACTGAACACACTCAACACACTCGACATCACACACTGAACACACTCAACACACTCGACATCAACACACTCGACATCACCCACTGAACACACAAAACACACTCGACATCACACACTGAACACACTGAACACAATCAACACACTCGACATCACACACTGAACACACTCGACATCACTCACTGAACACACTCAACACACTCGACATCACTCACTGAACACACTCAACACACTCGACATCACACACTGAACACACTCAACACACTCGACATCACACACTGAACACACAACACACAAAACACACTCGACATCACGCACTGAACACACTCGACATCACCCACTGAACACACTCAACATCACCCACTGAACACACTCAACACACTCGACATCACTCACTGAACACACTCAACACACTCGACATCACCCACTGAACACACTCAACACACTCGACATCACCCACTGAACACACTCAACACACTCGACACCACTCACTGAACACACTCAACATACTCGACATCACTCACTGAACACACTCAACACACTCGACATCACCCACTGAACACACTCAACACACTCGACACCACTCACTGAACACACTCAACATACTCGACATCACTCACTGAACACACTCAACACACTCGACATCTGCCACTGAACACACTCAACACAATCGACATCACTCACTGAACACACTCAACACACTCGACATCACCCACTGAACACACCCAACACACTCGACATCACCCACTGAACACACCCAACACACTCGACATCACACACTCAACACACTCAACATCACACACTGAACACACTCAACACACTCAACATTACCCACTGAACACACCCAACACACTCGACATCACTCACTGAACACACTCAACACACTCGACATCACCCACTGAACACACTCAACACACTTGACATCACACACTGAACACACTCAACACACTCGACATCACCCACTGAACACACAAAACACACTCGACATCACACACTGAACACACTCAACACACTCGACATTACACACTGAACACACTCGACATCACTCACTGAACACACTCAACACACTCGACAATCCATTACTCAACACACTCAACACACTCGACATTACACACTGAACACACTCAACACACTCGACATCACACACTGAACACACTCAACACACAAAACACACTCGACATCACACACTGAACACACTCAACACACTCGACATCACACACTGAACACACTCAACACACTCGACATCACTCTGAACACACTCGACATCACTCACTGAACACACTCAACACACTCGACATCACTCACTGAACACACTCAACACACTCGACATCACCCACTGAACACACCCAACACACTCGACATCACCCAATGAACACACCCAAAACACTCGACATCACCCACTGAACACACCCAACACACTCGACATCACACACTGAACACACTCAACACACTCGACATCACACACTGAACACACACAACACACCCGACATCACCCACTGAACACACTCAACACACTCGACATCACACACTGAACACACTCAACACACTCGACATCAACACACTCGACATCACCCACTGAACACACCCAACACACTCGACATTACCCACTGAACACACCCAACACACTCGACATCACTCACTGAACACACACAACACACCCGACATCACCCACTGAACACACTCAACACACTCGACATCACACACTGAACACACTCAACACACTCGACATCAACACACTCGACATCACCCACTGAACACAGAAAACACACTCGACATCACACACTGAACACACTGAACACACTCAACACACTCGACATCACACACTGAACACACTCGACATCACTCACTGAACACACTCAACACACTCGACATCACTCACTGAACACACTCAACACACTCGACATCACACACTGAACACACTCAACACACTCGACATCACACACTGAACACACAACACACAAAACACACTCGACATCACGCACTGAACACACTCGACATCACACACTGAACATACTCAACACACTCGACATCACACACTGAACACACTCAACATCACTCACTGAACACACTCAACACACTCGACACCACTCACTGAACACGCTCAACACACTCGATATCACTCACTGAACACTCAACACACTCGACATCACACAATGAACACTCAACACACTCGACATCACACACTGAACACACTCAACATACAAAACACACTCGACATCACACACTGAACACACTCAACACACTCGACATCACACACTGAACACACTCAACATCACACACTGAACACACTCAACACACTCGACATCACACACTGAACACACTCAACACACAAAACACACTCGACATCACACACTGAACACACTGAACACACTCGACATCACCCACTGAACACACTCAACACACTCGACATCACCCAATGACCACACTCAACACACAAAACACACTCGACATCACTCACTGAACACACTCAACACACTCGACATCACTCACTGAACACACTCGACATCACTCACTGAACACACTCGACATCACTCACTGAACACACTCAACACACTCGACATCACCCACTGAACACACTCAACACACTCGACATCACTCACTGAAAACACTCAACACACTCGACATCACACAATGAACACACTCAACACACTCGACATCACTCACTGAACACACTCAACACACTCGACATCACCCACTGAACACACTCAACACACTCGACATCACCCTCTGAACACACTCAACACACTCGACATCACCCACTGAACACACTCAACACACTCGACATCACTCACTGAACACACTCAACACACTCGACATCACACATTGAACACACTCAACACACAAAACACACTCGACATCACGCACTGAACACCCTCGACATCACACACTGAACACACTCAACACACTCGACATCACCCTCTGAACACACTCAACACACTCGACATCACACACTGAACACACTCAACACACTCAACATCACACACTGAACACACTCGGCATCACACACTGAACACACTCAACATCACACACTAAACACACTCAACACACTCGACATCACACACTAAACACACTCAACACACTCGACATCACACACTGAACACACTCAACACACTCGACATCACACATTGAACACACTCAACACACAAAACACACTCGACATCACGCACTGAACACCCTCGACATCACACACTGAACACACTCAACACACTCGACATCACCCTCTGAACACACTCAACACACTCGACATCACACACTGAACACACTCAACACACTCAACATCACACACTGAACACACTCGGCATCACACACTGAACACACTCAACATCACACACTAAACACACTCAACACACTCGACATCACACACTGAACACACTCAACACACAAAGCACACTCGACATCACACTTAACACACTCAACACACTCGACATCACCCACTGAACACACTCAACACACTCGACATCACCCACTGAACACACTCGACATCACCCACTGAACACACTCAACACACTCGACATCACCCACTGAACACACTCAACACACTCGACATCACCCACTGAACACACTCAACACACTCGACATCACCCACTGAACACACTCAACACACTCGACATCACTCACTGAACACACTCAACCAACTCGACATCACCCACTGAACACACTCAACACACTCGACATCACACACTGAACACACTCAACACACTCGACATCACACACTGAACACACTCAACACACAAAACACACTCGACATCACACACTCAACACACTCAACACACTCGACATCACACACTGAACACACTCAACACACAAAACACACTCGACATCACACACTGAACACAATCAACACACTCGACATCACACACTGAACACACTCAACACACTCGACATCACACACTGAACACACTCAACACACTCGACATCACCCACTGAACACACTCAACACACTCGACATCACTCACTGAAAACACTCAACACACTCGACATCACACACTGAACACACTGAACACACTCGACATCACTCACTGAACACACTCAACACACTCGACATCACCCACTGAACACACTCAACACACTCGACATCACTCACTGAACACACTCAACACACTCAACACACTCGACATCACACACTGAACACACTCAACACACTCGACATCACACACTGAACACACTCAACACAAAACACACTCGACATCACGCACTGAATACACTCGACATCACACACTGAACACACTCAACACACTCGACATCACACACTGAACACACTCAACACACTCGACATCACTCACTGAACACACTCAACACACTCGACACCACTCACTGAACACGCTCAACACACTCGATATCACTCACTGAACACACTCAACACACTCGACATCACACAATGAACACACTCAACACACTCGACATCACACACTGAACACACTCAACACACTCAACATTACCACAGAAAACACACATTCATACTCTCAAACGCTGAACACTCGACATTACCACAGAAAACACACATTCATACTCTCAAACGCTGAACACACTCGACATTACCACAGAAAACACACATTCATACTCTGAAACGATGAACACACTCGACACTACCACAGAAAACACACATTCATACTCTCAAACGCTGAACACACTCAACACACTCGACACAACCACAGAAAACACACATTCATACTCTCAAACGCTGAACACTCGACATTACCACAGAAAACACACATTCATACTCTCAAATGCTGAACACACTCGACATTACCACAGAAAACACACATTCATACTCTCAAATGCTGAACACACTCGACATTACCACAGAAAACACACATTCATACTCTCAAATGCTGAACACACTCGACATTACCACAGAAAACACACATTCATACTCTCAAACGCTGAACACACTCGACATTACCACAGAAAACACACATTCATACTCTCAAACGCTGAACACTCGACATTACCACAGAAAACACACATTCATACTCTCAAACGCTGAACACTCGACATTACCACAGAAAACACACATTCATACTCTCAAACGCTGAACACACTCGACATTACCACAGAAAACACACATTCATACTCTCAAACGCTGAACACACTCGACATTACCACAGAAAACACACATTCATACTCTCAAAACGCTGAACACTCGACATTACCACAGAAAACACACATTCATACTCTCAAACGCTGAACACACTCGACATTACCACAGAAAACACACATTCATACTCTCAAACGCTGAACACACTCGACATTACCACAGAAAACACACATTCATACTCTCAACATTACCACAGAAAACACACATCCATGCTCAAACGCTGAACACTCGACCTTACCCACAGAAAACACACATTCATTCTCTCAAACGCTGAACACTCGACATTACCCACAGAAAACACATCTGCACATGTAAATGCTTGTACAAATAAACTGGACATCTGTAAAGAAGGAACTTCAACTCTTATGATCCACGCAGGAAAACAGAATTAAGCTTTTACATCAGGGAACATCTCAAGACAACATTGAAAATATCACACAGTTGCTTTGACATGTCTTGAGCAACTCTGTACTTCTGATAAACCACTATATAAAGCAATCTCTAGAATACATGATTATATATATTAGACGAGCCAGATAAAGCAGGCAGATGTGAGCCTTGAACGCTGGGAACAGATTCATGCAGTTTAAGGTTTACGCCAGCTTTACTTCTCTCCATCTAGATGGCATAAATGTGCCCTCTGCCTCAGATGTGGTCCAGAACGACATGTTTGCTTTCCGTCTGGTTGAGTCTTAAAGTTAACGTGTTTGCGGAGCAAGTATGAGATAATATCACAGATTCATGGAATTGATTGTCTGATGGATGCAGAGGTGTGCCCCTCTAACCTCCGACAGTCCAGTCTATTAAGACAACTGAAATGCTAATAGCTAAAGCTGTATTGCAGTGCAGTGGAGCGCACACGGAGGAGTGTGTGGGAGATTGTGCGCTCTTGAAGACGAATAGTTAGAGGCAGGAGGGAATCACTTTCCAATCTGGAAACCCTTTTTGAATTAAATAGATGAAGTGCCACACGACTTGCTTTGAAAATGTTGATTTTCTATCAGTTTTAGATTGAGTCTGCCATTCCTCTGTGTCTTTTCTGATGCTTGTTATTGTACTTGAAAAAGCAAAAGAAAATGTAGCAAAAAAAGATATTGCAGAGTTAAAGTGCTGTGTCAAACTCTTCTATCCTGACTTTCAATTCTGCAAACATGACTTCCTGTAGGACACGCACACTTGGGCTTTTCATCCTGATATATCTGCTAAAAACACCAGATTTAATCTTATTTGCGTTTTATTTGCCATTTCTCTGATGAATAAACACTGAAAGAATGACAAAAACAAGTTTTATGTACTTTTTTTTATTTGAGTAAGAAAATTTGAAGTGCCCGCAACAAACCCAGCGAAGAGCTGCCGGCCCCAAAGTCTCGAGTATTTACAACACAAAAGCGTTCTGGTTCTGCATGTATTCCACTCCTCCAGATCCTGAAGGTAAAGCCGGCTCTTCCGGGCTGCTTTCCTCTCGCCAGGGTTTTAAATATTTAAAATATTTACAGTCCGGCAAACCTGAAACTCCATGATCCTGTCGGTTTGCCGCCGGAGACGATTCCAATGTTCAATCCTCTACGGGGACCACATGACCAGTTAAAAACACATATTTATGTTACAATAACTTCTATGATTCGCTCTTCAAAAAATAGACTCAAAATCAACAAATGAAGAAAATGTCACTTGTCGCTCTGTGAAGGTTTTCTTTTTTCGGCCAGTTTCCATGAACAAAACTGCAGTTGATGAATAAATACAAGCAGGGCAGAGTGTGTGTGTTCACACAGAGGTGATGACGATGAGTGTGTGTGTTCACACAGAGGTGATGACGATGAGTGTGTGTGTTCACACAGAGGTGATGACGATGAGTGTGTGTGTTCACACAGAGGTGATGACGATCATGAGGTGCGGGGAGATGGCAGGTCTGGGGTGAGTGTGTGTTAGGAGATTGTGTGTGATCACACAGAGGTGATGACGATGAGTGTGTGTGATCACACAGAGGTGATGACGATCATGAGGTGCGGGGAGATGCTGGAGATCTGGCTCAGCAGGTCCGGGGCCAGGCGGGACAGGTGACTCTCAGAGAACTCACACGGTGGGAAGATCTGCAGCACGTACGCCGGCTGCACAGGAAAGAAAACAGCAATTTACATCCCTCATAAAAGTGCATCTGTCCATCATAAAAGTGCATCTGTCCATCATAAAAGTGCATCTGTCCATCATAAAAGTGCATCTATCAAAGATAAAAGTGCATCTGTCCATCATAAAAGTGCATCTGTCCATCATAAAAGTGCATCTATCTATCATAAAAGTGCATCTGTCCATCATAAAAGTGCATCTATCCATCATAAAAGTGCATTTGTCCATCATAAAAGTGATTTTATGATGGATAGATGCACTTTTATGGACTTCTAAACAAACTGCCATTATAAAGCTTGGAAGAGCCAGGACATTTTTTATTACAACTTTGATTGTGTTCGTCTGAAAGAACAATGTCATCTACACCTAGGATGACTTGAGGGAGAGTAAATCATGGGGTAATTTTCATCTGAAGGAAGACACCTGCAGGAAAAGGCACGCACCTGGTTGGAGCCAGGGTTGGGCACGTTGATGATTCCAGCCGCTAGTTTGGCCTGCAGGTAATTGATGAAGGCAGATTTAAGCGCCTGCGTTTGGTTCAACACGTCGTCCTGGTTCACGCCACACGGCATGGCCAACAGCAGGCAGAAATCACTCTCCCCCTGACAACACACAACACAACATCTCACAACACACATCACAACATCTCAACAGCTCACAACATCTCACATTTGTTCTCCATTTGTCTTTATTGTAATGTTGCTGTTTGAGTACGAGTTATTCTCTATATCAGTGTTTCCCTGATATAGTTTCTTCAGAGAATGAACATGTCACAATATTCCTCATTATAATAATTGATACGCAGAATAAAGTGGCGGGGCCTGGTTGAGTTCGTTAGTAGTGTTAAACTGGCAGTTATTATAGTAAGGGGCGGGGCATTTCCCAAACACACTCGAAGCGCTTGACCAATCACAACACACTGCTCCAGCCGACCAATCAGAGCACAGTGTGCTTCATAGAGACAGGAACCAATCAGGGGTGTGTTTCACATACAACGACGTAACTCGCTGCTTAAATAACTACCATAGTACAAAGCATCGTTGAAGAAATTAACTAGCTAGTAACGACTGTTTCCTGAAACTGTATTGTCGCAAATTAGTCGTTCAATAACAATCGTTCAAATAAATTACTTTATATAAATAGCTCAGCTATTTTGCTTTATTTCCAGATTGAATCATAGGCTCATTCTTACGCACTAAAGCTCGTTCACATATGCGCACTCTTCAAAAACGCTTTAAATCTCTTGACAAACTAAAAGAGCTTTGTATGTATTCTAAATCAAAGATTAGATTGTACTGAATGTCAGCTTGCTTATTTGGCTCAAGATCAGGATTTATTGAGTCCACGTCAAGCAAACTAGACACTTTTAAACAGGCCGAGAACTGCGATGCTGTTTGCAAATGTTCGTTAGAGCTATTGTTTTCAGGAAACACCAACCTGTTAAACTGCTGTTAACGAATTAACTTGCGACCATAGTTGGCTAACAATGCTTTTGGGAAACACACCCCTGAGTGTTACTGATAGACTGGGAAGAGAGGAGCTGCAAAAATAGAGAATATGGAGGAAATAAACTGGACGATGACATTACGGTTTTCTCCAGAGCGGCTCTAATATTTATATATGTAAAAAAGTTATTAATTTAGTTCATTTTTATAACAAAAATTTCTCACTTAAACTGGACTGTGATGCTATTTTCTTCTGGAAACAAACTTTTGTGCATTCTTTTCCTGTTATCTCTTTAAAGCTGAAAGATTGAAACAATCTGTATTGTAAAAAGCGCTATATAAATAAGGTGCCTTGACGTACCGTCATCCTGCGCGCCACGCCCTCGAGCTGCTGCGCCTCCAGCCTCATCCGCTGAACGATGCGCAGGATCCCGCCGCTCTCTGGCAGGGGCAGAGACCGCAGGCCCAGAGCCTTGTTTCCACACAAGAAGTGCAGCTGAACTGCTGCGGTGTCGTTCTTCAGCGCCAGCAGGCCTTGCCACACAATAGGGTATTTCTGTACAACAACGGAGTTTATAAAACAGTACATCTTAAGTGTCAGGCTACATTTGCATTCTCAATTCTTTGTCTTCATTTTCAACCATCTGTGTGTAGTGTGTCTGTTTGTGGTTAGTGGAACATGAAATAAATGCTTTCAAAACTAACGAGGCATCATTATGAATGTTGAAAACTACAAAACATTTTGCATTTAATGATTAACATTGTACAATATTATAAAAATCTATAATTTTTTACATTTTGTACAGACATTTTTAAAAGATTTAACTAAAAAAAAAAATCTAAATATTTCTAGCAAAAATAAATACACTACTAAAAGTACAAACTGATTATTTTGATGGGGGATAGTGAAAAACTCACCGTCAGAAGTTGCACCATGTTCACAGGCTGATGTCCAACCAACTCCACTTTAGCCTCAGCTTGAGGCTGACTTGATTCAGGCTCTTGAACTCCCTTGGTTTAAAAAAAAAGGGACAAATGTAATTTGCACGGCTCTAAAAGTTAGTAAACTTAAAAACTGATGCATACTCAAACTTACCTGTGACGGTGGGATGCTATGGGTAGACTGGTTAATCCCCATTGGAGAATTATCAGCAAACTGAGCGTGGGTGGGCCGTAGGTTTGTATACATGTTGGAATATTCAGGAAAGGACGTCCCAGCTCCTGGTGTCATCAGCTGAACTCTCTGAGGAGAAGCCATCGGAGGCATTGCACTACGGATCGCCATCATTCCCTCCTTACTGGGAGGTGTCTGTGCCCTCCTCAGCTCGGATGTTTTCGAGGGGTCCTTCTCAGACACTCCCTTTGCTAGCAAGTGTGGCCGAGGTGAGAGAGATGCCGCCATGCTGGTAGGAGTTGAAGACGTTGGCATGTTCTCTGGGACGTGCACCTGGTGTAGTTCTGCAGTGGGACGATCGCTCTGCTGGTGGTGAATGAGTACTCGCATGTCTCTCGGTGACATGTTGAATCGATCGATGGGTAAACTACTGGGGAGAGCTCCACGATATTCTGCTGGTATGGATTCTGGTTTCAGTTGAGCAGCTGGTCTTCCGAGAGCTGTATGGAAACGCCTTGTTTCTTCTTCTCCTCCATCATGGCTTCTTGCATTAGTTGTGTTAACCTTGAGAACCATTTCCCTGTTCCCCACGGCCTGGGGAGATATGGGTCTCTGCTGGCCAGGTGGCCAAGAGGAGGTGAGGCTCTCAGAGTGAATGGCATAGTTCATCATAGAGAGAGGAGGAGTGTTCACTCGTACCTCGCCCTGAGTAAGGTGCCCTATCGGGCCAACGCGGTGTGGCGACATTCGTCCAATGCTCCCGTGAGCGTTATGTGGGGGCATGATCACAGATTGCTCAGAGTGGTGGACAGTGGACACATATGGGGACAGAGAGGATAATCCAGAGGAAAGGACCATAGACACACCTTTTGGAGATGAGGAGCCAATAGGAGACGGCACTTTGGCAAAAGGAGAATGAGGGTGTCCAGATTTCCGGGGAGAACGCGGCTCCTGCTTAGGTTGAATAAGTGACGGAGTTCGATCTGTCGGTGTGCCACCTATGAACCCGACATGATTACCTGCTGCTGGGGGAAGATGAGGACTTATAGCAGGACTAATAGTTGGGACCCAGGGGGGTTTCACACCATCCACACTGAGGGACTCTGACCCATCTACCTTCTTGGGGTGCTTCATCACTGTATGATGGTAACTCATGACCTGTGATGTGCCAGGCGTTTGTTGCAACAATTTAACAACTCCACTTTGAACTGGGGCGTAAGAGGACTCTAATTTGTCCAGTGCAGACTCTTGTTTAATTGCGGAGACATTTAGTTGTGGTTTTATTGAATGCCCATGATCAGAAGAAAGTGGGCATTTCGAAGATGGTGTTTGGGAGGCACTGTAGTGTTCCTGCTTGATCTGGGGCATGGACACCAGCTGCTGGGACTCTATGTCCACAGCACTGGCCGGTGGGATCTGGCTGATTTTGGCACTTATGCGATGTGGCCCCTCCATTTTCTGGCCAGAATGACTCAGCACCACCACACCTTCTGACGTCTGAACTCTCAGCCCTGTGCTGGAACCTGTACTCAGCGATGTGCTCTCCACAATATAACGACCAGCATTTCCACCTTCCTCACCGACTGGTGGACCATGGTACGTACTGCTTTCCTCCAAGCTAGGCTGGTAAATCTGTTTTGGAGGTTGTTTGTCGAGAAAGGGATTTCCAATGGGAGCATTTGGCTTCTCCTCAGAGTCAGGGGGATTGCAAACTCGACTGATGACAGAGGTAGGAGTTGAGGCAATAACTGAAATAACTGACTTTTCACTGAAGATCTGCTTTGTTTCTGGGGATGGAATAGAGGCAGGCTGTCGAACTACAGGTTGGGCTGAAACAGAGGGTTGCCTGTTATCTTGATGAGCACTTTTGTTGGTTACCACATCTGGTGTAATGTCACTTTCCCTTGCAGAATGAGGATGCAGATTCCCAGATGTAGCAGCAATGTCCAACACTGGGCCAGTCCTAGGCTTTGTGAGGATTTTACGCAAATCACCCGAGTTGGCGTCATGAACAGAGGTGTCTGAGGGTAATGTTGGGCTCTCTAAAGGGGTCTGTGGAGGGGAGAGGACCCCAGCTTCTTTCGGCGGATTGAAACGCTCTGTAGGGGAAACAGAAAGCCTGCTTGGGTATGAGGACAAATTCTTGAGGTAAGTTCTTGTTGGAGATGGTGAGGGGGACGTGTTTTTGTATGAATAAGGCTGATTCTTGGGTGACGTTGGGCTTCTGCTGGGAGCAGGAGAAGATTTGGGGATATCCATCTCAGTTTTAAGAGGCAACTCTGGTTCGTTTGGAACATCTGCATTAGGCGCTGTTAAAGTTACAACCTGCTTGGAAGAGGAAGTAATGACAACAGCTGTACTTGTGGGTGATCTTTCTTTGACTGTTGGAAGTTCTACAGGTATGGACTCCGGTGACTTCACAGGGATGTTTTCAACATCCAAAACTACATCTTTGAATGGTTCTTTTTTGCTTCCAGCACCCTTTTGGCCTTTGCCCTTCTTTGAAGCTTTTGCTCTGCCTTTAAATCCTTTTCTAGGAGAGGTTACAGTCTCCTCCTGAACATCTGCTGCACCAACACAGGTTTCAGATACTTTTGAACTGGGTGCAAGTGTCTGTATAGCAGCATTTGAATCTACAACAGAGTTGATGATTTGTTCTTGTGGCAGGGTACAAGATGTTTCCTCTGCTGTAATGGAATCTATAGCAGCAGCAAGCTCGGTTTCACTAGATGGAATTGCAGGCTTTTCTTCTTCTGAGTCACGCTCTGGCTCTTCAGGTAATGAACGTTGTGCCTTTGTCAAGTTACTTTTAAACTGAGGAGGAGGAGGAGATGCATCTTCTGTCAGCTTTGCAATATTCTCAACAGCTTGCTCAAGTTCCAGCTCTCGAGACAGCAAAGATACATCTGACTCAATGGCTTTTGTTGCAGCAGGCAATGCCTCCCCTTCACTATTAACTTCATCCATGGCATCACTTTCAAATTTAGATTCTATTACCTCATCCTTTGAGGACACACCAGGTGAGCTCTTTTTGGGAGAATCCTCCGTTCCAGGTTCATCTTCACTAGTCTGAAGCATTGCCTTCACCTCGGTCACATCAAGTCGAATTGTAAGGTTTTTAAGAACAAGAGAGTTTTCTTCAGTAATGAGTTTGGAGCTTTCTGATATTTTCTCCATTTTGTCTCCCTTTTTTCCAATTCCAGATGCTGATGCATTCACTGGACTTACTCCTTTTTGTGTGTGGGGTGAACATTTGCCTTTACCTACTTTAGGAACCCCATCACTGCTCGTCTCACTGGCATCCAATTCCTTAGACTCAGTTGATTTTGACCGTTCAGATTTTCCTGCTGGTACATCCTCAGCTTGGCGTCGATTCTTGGGGGGGCGTCCCCGTCTCGAGGTCGGTGGCGGTGCAGCAACGGTCTCTACATCAGAACCCACATCTCTGTCTATACGCTTCCTTACACGAGGTGATTCAGCGTCTTTTCCAAGTTGCAGAGCAGTTTCATCTTCAGCTGGTGTAGCGTAAACAGAACGCACATTCCTACTACGCCTTGCCCTAACTGGCTGTGAATTTTGCTCTGTACCTTGCTCCATTTCTATGCAGTGCACAGGGGACTTACTTACTGACTTTGAATCAGGAACTGCCTTGGATGCCTCTCCTCTTGGAGAAGTTGAGCGTTTCAGTTTTTCTTTGTCAATGCGCTCACTTTTGCGGGTGCTCTGTTTGTCTGGGGTAGCAGGCAGAGTTGTAGTTACTGGTGTGCTAGGAGAGGTTTTAGTCTTTTTATTTCTTGACTTTGGAGGGGGAGACACAGCTTCCTCAACTGGATAATTATCAGCAACTTTCGGATCATCTGTATTGATAGATTCAGCTTCGGTAACAGGTGGCTCAGGTTCCTTTTCATGTGGCTCAGAAGAGATTTGTGAGAGGGGACTTGGTGATTCAGGAAACTTCACTGGAGACTCAGTCTCTGGTTGTGAAATTCCAGGTGGTGTTTCGTAGCTTGAAAGCTGTTCTGAAACCACTTTTTTGGTTTCAGGAGCACATTCAAAGTCATTAGTCTTCAATAACATCTCCTCGACTGGGATCTTTGACTCTTGGCATTCTGAAAAAGGTTCTGAGGGTTGCTCTAGCAAAGGCTGTAATGGCTGAGCTGAGGGCTGTTCATGCTCTTTATCGTCCTCCTTCATGGAAGGATCAAACAAATTAAGCGCAGGAGTATCAACACATTCTGTTTCCACTGATGGCAAGGATTCTTTGGCTATTACAACAGGTGGTGATATTTGAGTAGATTGGGCAGGACTAGTCTGAGGAGCCTGAACAGGGCTAATTGTTTTGCTCTCAGCTGGATGGATAGTAGGTTCAGTAGCAATTTGTTGCTGTGGAGCTTGTTCTTCCTCTGGTGTTTTACTTCCTCTGGTTGTATCTACGGTTTCTTCATGCTTGGAATTTTGAGGGATTTGTTCTTTATTCTTCTGTTGCTGCAACCTTGTTAGCTCCAAAAAGCGGCTATGGAAAAGCACAACTGGTTCTGGGTCAGGCTGCCCTTCTGCTGGGCCTTGCTGAGGGTAGAGATATCCAACACCATGTTCAGGGTCCTCATGCTTTCGTTCCAGATGCTGGAGACGTCTTGAATCCTGCTCAAAAATAGAACTGTGCAAAAAACGTGACGCAAACAACTCTCGCCTCTCCTGTTCTTCTGGCTTTGGATCCTCTTTCCTTTCTTCCACTTTGTCGTCAGACTCGCTTCGAATTTTCTTCTTCTTCATGTACCATGAGGGAGTTGGTCGTGGGGCTGACTCTACCTTTTCCGTGTCCTTTCTACTCCTTAAACTGGCAAAATGTGTATCATAATCAAGGAAAGACCAGTTGTCTTCTCTTGAGGAGGACAAAGACTTTGCACGCTCTAACAAAGCTTTAGTATCTGGTGTAATTGTCTGATCATCTGCAAAAGAACGGAATTTGTTTCTCTCTAGGGCAGATGTTAGCTTGGACTCTGACAACCTGTCTGGACGATGTCTTTCAGAGAAGGATACAGAAGTTGATGGTGCAGGAGAGTTGGACTTATTTTCACGATCCTCTTCAGAGTCAGAACGCACTTCACCAGGTTCCAAATCGGGCCAAAGTCCATATTCCAAGTACTTCCGATTGAGACGTCTTTTCTCAGAGCCCCTTGTAAAGTCTGGTAACAACTCTTGCTTTAGTCGACTCTCCCAACGTCTTTGCTGCTCATCTGGTAGAGATGTACTCATCTTTGACATCTGTACGGTGTGCATCCGTTTACCAGCAAGCTCCAGATCTAATGGAACATTATCTTCAGGTTTAGATGGTTCTTTTACTTCCCTCACAGTCATTTGAGTAGGAGGGTCAGCATATTCTACCTCTCTTAGTAGCGGTGCATGCTGGAACCTCGGAGAATTTGTGTTATTCCACTCAGGGTCTTCACTCTTTTGGCGACCTGTTCGGTAAATCCTTTCTCTCTTAGCACTCATTTCCATCTCAAAGGACTCTTGTTTCTTGATCTTATTTGGAGGCGAGGTATCGGTTACATCTTGCGGAGGCTTGCCAACCTCATGCACCAGGCTACGATGCTCAAGATCTTCTGCATCTATACCTTGTTGAGATTCTGCCTTTCCTTGTTTATCAGGGGTCTGCAGCTGCTGCCGAAGCCGTCTGTTTTGCTCCATCTGTTTGCGGTAACTCTGAGAAAGGTCAATATTTTCTAGATATTCATCCCTTACTTTGCTGTCCTTATCGGAGGTTCCGTCGATTGAAAATCGTCTAGGCACAGGGTGCGATTTTGAGTCCAAAACATCCATCTCAGGTAATTCCCCTGATCGTAGCGATGGACCCTGAGACGTCCCTCTCATAGTGCTATTCAGCTCTTCCCTTTGACTATAATGAGGGCCAGTCCTGGATTTGGAGTGTTCTCTTTTTTGAGCCTCTTTCTCTCCTTTCACATCAATATCAGTCTCTTTTGCAAATCCGGTGTTTGTAGCAAAGTCAGCAGGTTGGCTAATTCCAGAACCTGGATCATCCTCTAGACGGCCCCTTTTCTGCCTTATAGTTTTCCCACTGGGATCGCCAAAACGCCTCTTTCTCGCTGCAAGTCTGTCAGAATCTAAAAGGGAATCTTTGCCATCACTACCAGAGTCAGACTTTAAATGCTTCTTTGATTTTCCTTTGCCTTCCCTGTCTAACGACTCACTTTTGCACTGATCAAGTCGCTCTCCCTTTTGAGACTCAAGGCGAGTTACGTGGTCAACCGGGGAGGGTTCTTTGTCCCCTTTATGCTTTAGTCTTTCTTGACTCTCCACATCTAAAACTTTTCCCTTCCCAGAACCCAAATCCAGACTAGGCTCTCTATCCGCTTCAGAATGAGGTGCACTGGGAGACTGTACTTTACATCTTCTTTGCTTTGCTTTCTCTCCCTTCTCTCTGTCAGCCTTTTCTTTGCGTCTGCCACGTTTCTTGTTCTCCGCTCCACTTGTGCGCTCTGCCTCGGTCTGCTCTATTTCTCTCTCCAGTCCTTCCGGTTTGTAATCCACTGGCGATTTCTCAGACTTCTCAAACTGAGCTGGAGGTGGAGACAGCGAGCTGCAGCTTCCGGATCTCTCAGAGGAGTGTCTATACACCCGTCGTTCCGCTTCTCGAGAAACACGTTCAGACGGTGAGGGTGAAGCAGAGGGAGTTAAGGGACGACGCTGATGAGACGGGCTCCATCTGCCTCGGTCGGCCTCGAATCGCTCACGCTCCCGTTCACGTTCCCGCTGGATATAGCTGTACTTCCTGATATCCTCAAAAGGATCTCGATAATCTCTGTATTCCCGTGGGTCCTCGTGGTAGCGGGGATCGTAGTGTTCTCCTTGGTAATGATCCAACTCTGCATAGCGATCGCGACTGCGACCAGGATATTCCCGACGGGGGTCTTCGGCGTAAATGCCAGGAGTCCTTACATTTTCGTAATACGCCCGCTCAGCTGAAAACTCATAAGGAGTTCTCCGCTCTTCCCTGGCAAAACGAAACAAGATTTGGGCAATAATTAGCCAAGTGCTTGAAGATTAGCAAACTGCAGGCAGAAATTTTAGTTTCTAGGGTGTTGCACTTGAGGAAGCACTCACCTCCTCTCTGCTGGAATATCATAAAAGTCACGGATGTCCTGCCCTGACGCCTGCATAGATCGATAGAAAGCCATTTGACTCTCCTGACTGGCAAAATCAACCTGGACAAAAGAAACAAACATTACATTATTTAACTGTACATGCATGTCTCAAAAAACAGCCATTTCAAATTGTAATAATATTTCATAAATATCACTGTCTTTATGTAAATAAACTGCCAAATGTAATTTAATCCTGTGATCAAAGCTGAATTTTCAGCATCATTACTCCATTCGCTGCTCAAGAAATATTTCTGATTATTATTAATGTTGCTTAAGATTTTTTGAGAAAACAGTGATACATTTGACTTTTTAAAGATTCTAGACGAACAAAGTTCAAAAGTCACTAGTCAGTTCCACACACCTTAATTTTGTTCCCTCCTATCTTCCATCCTTTGGTTTCTCTAACAGCTGCTTGGGCAAAATCAGTGTTGTTGTACAGAACAAGAGCCATTCCTTTTAACCTATCAAACACAACCTGGAAGAGAGGACAATAGTTAGTATAACTCTACTTAATATAAAAATCAATATAGGGTCATCATTCGATGTGTCAAGTTAACCAAGGTCCCGTGCAAAAATTTTGGATTTTTCATCTTTTTTTTTCTGGTGAAAGAAATTACATTTAATATGTTGGCTCTCTTCATGCATGTATATTGACTGAGTAATCCACTGTTTTGTAGAGGAGGGTCAAAATGACCATTTGAGATAAAAATGACATTATAAAGATGGCAGCATCATATTTTTATTTTTACACAGAGATTGGTAGGTCTACTAGTGAAATCTGTTGACTTAAGCAATCTTTGTTGCATAATACGCCAACGGTGACAGTCCAAAAATGGGAAAAAGCACTACTTGTGTTTTTTGCCTCAAGTTCGCATACCTGTAACTCAAGTATTAAAGATATCTTAATATCCTTTTAGATTCTGGTTAGGGCTGGGCGATATGGCCAAAAAATCACATCTCGGTATTTTTTGGTTGAATAGCGATATACAATATATATATCTCGGTACTTTCTACGTTTTTCTATTTGGATAAAGAAAATCTGTATTTTTTTTATTATTTCACATCCTTTCAATGTTGATATTGAAGGAAATGGAAACAAATATAGTGAATGTAATGTAGCCTAGGCTATGCAATATATTATGTGCAAAAAAGGTGGTTAAAATCACATTACATTCTAACATTACAATCTAAAAACAAAAATTATGCTTTTGTTTTTAAAATGACTAAAGGCTAAACTAAAAATAAAAGCAAAAGTACAAACTAATTATATTAGCCTACATTTGATTACCCCGTTATAATGGTCACTTTCATAAAAATATACTTGTAGGTTTAAAATTCCATACATGGCACATATATTGTCTCCAACAACAAATATTTTAGCAATATGTATATTTTAGTCA
>CM060637.1:240000-255000 GCA_030578275.1 Meda fulgida
ACTCACTCAAGCACAAACGCACACACACACTCTCTTTCACTCACACACACACACAAACTCGCTCCCTGACACACACTCACACAAGCACAAAAACGCATGCACACACACTCAAACTCGCTCACTGACACACACACACACTCTCGCTCACTCACACACACACGTGCACTCACTGACTCAAGCACAAACGCGCACACAAACACGTACACGCTCCCTCAAACTCGTTCGCTGACACACACACACTCTGGCTCACTCACACACAAACTCCCTCTCACACCCGTTCTCTCTCACACACACACACTCTCGCTCAAACGCACGCGCACACACAAACACACAAACTTGATGGAACCCTTCATGGAGGACCAGGAAAAAAATGACACATGCTAGTGTTTTTATAGCGAAGCCTCGCAGACGCTAGTCATCGTCCACTACGACACACTCTACGAGACGAAGTGACCGAATCTTGCGCCGCCTGTCGTCGTTAGCGGATCCCCACGACAAACGGGGCGTTCGGACAGCTCCGATCTGACCCGGGCCTAAGGGCTAGCATACCACGATCTCCCCGAAGCGCTGGAAGACGTCGAGCAGCTGCTGGTAGTTGGTGGTCTTCTCCAGGTTGCCGATGAACAGCGTGCGCGTGGCCTTGGGGTGGAACTCGTCGATGCGGCCGTCCAGGGGCCGGAACTCGTTCTCGCTCTCGGTCTCGGGGCCGTTCCAGGCCGTGACCTCGATCAGCATCCCGAAGAACAGCTTGCCCTTGGACACGCTGAGGGCCTTCTCCTGGTCCTCCTGCTGCCGGAAGAACACCAGGCCGTAGCGCTCCTCCAGCGCCCCGTGGATCTGCACCGACGTCACCTTCCCGTACTTCTTAAACTCGTGGAACAGCCCGTCCTTCAGGCTCGTATCTGACGGGGTCAAACACAGGAGAGCGTGATGCTGCGTCCCCAACACTCCACATTAACAGGTTATGCTCATGACAGAGACCCACACGAGGACCAGGGACTATAGCATTGATAAGCGGTTTAAAGAGACAAAATTTGATATCAGATATGATTCAATTATATTAAGCAATATAAATGTCAGGAAAGATAGAAGAGTTAAAGATATGCCAGCTTCAGGCGTTTGCTCATCTTCAACACACAAATTAAGATATTTTTAATGAAGATTTATTGAGAGGGTCAAATAAACCCATATTAATCCATCGCTTTAATCCATCACAGTTTTCTCCATAGCGGTATATATATATGAAATAAATTAACTTTTTTACAACAGAAATGAACCATCACTGAGCTTACTTAAGCTGGACTGTGACGCAATTTTCTTCTCACACACTGTTGCATTATTCTCCTGTTATCTCTGTAAAGCTGCTTTAACACACTCTTTACTGTAAAAAGCGCTGTATAACTGAAGCTGGCTTAACTTTAATCCATGACCATGTCATTTCTGTTCATGAAGAACACTCTTACAGGTTTGTAATGATAATATTTAGCGAGAGACTCAAACGCTCTCACTCTCCGTGGTCTTGTTATGGGCGTGATCGCGGCCGCCAAACGACCCATACTTTGAAAATGTTCCCCTTTTTCCAACTTTGATTCTGAAAATATCTGTTCCCCGAGAGACTGAGTTATTCTGGACTTAAAGTTCACACGTTTGGCTTCATTTCCACCAATTTCCATCAGGCTAATGATGATAATTCTTATTAAACCCCCTAAACAAGCGTCCCAGATTAGCAACCTCACAGATCTTAGCTTTAGGTCACCAACAACAAATAAGCAAACTATGAATAAACAGCAGCAGCAACGCTGATCAGACATGACTGAGCTTCATTTAACAGCACTGTCTGCTGTCCCATCATCCTTCAGTGTGCAGTGTTGCGGTTTATGCTCTATATCAGTGTTTCTGAACTCCTGAAGCGCCTCCACTGGATCTTGAGTTTCTTCGGGAACGAACACGTCACAATATTCCTCATTATAATAATTAATACGCAGAATAAAGGGGCGGGGCCTGGTTGAGTTAGTTAGTAGTGTGTTAAACTGGTAGTTATGGTAAGGGGCGGGACATTTCCCAAACACACTCGAAGCGCTCGACCAATCACAACACACTGCTCCAGCCGACCAATCAGAGCACAGTGTGCTTTTCAGGAGGAGGGTTTTGAAGAAACCAACACTAAATAAGAGCGTTCAGAGACAGGTGATGAGTTTTTGATTCTAGTAGATCCTCAAACATGTAAATGAGCCTAACAGGAGCCCTTTAAAGGGGTGGTTGATTATGATGTCACTTTTTTAACTTTAGTTAGTGTGTAATGTTGCTGTTTGAGCATAAAATAAATCTGCAAAGTTACGACCCTCAAAAGTTCAAAGCAAAGGGAGAGATTTTTCTTTTACAGAAATCGCTTTTTAAGGACTACAACAAACGGCTGGTAGGAACTACACAACATTCCTCACGGTGACATCACTAACCCTAAAATCTACATAAACCCCGCCCCCGCGAACACGATTTATAGATGATCAGAATATGCTAATCAATGACTAGAACATAACTCCACATAAATTCATCAACTAAACGTTCAGAAATGTGTCACTTCTTCTTGAGTCTCTCCATCTTTCTGCTCACCCTCAAAAAGTGACAATTGTAACATGCTATAAAAACATCTGTGACGTGTTTTGAGCTAAACCTTCACATACACACTCAGGGGACGTCAGAGACTTATTTCACATCTTGAGAAAGGGCGTTATAGGGTCTGTAAGCCGGCGAGGGGCAGCTGACCTGTGGACCGCGTGGGCAGGTTCTGGACGCGGATGCCGAAGCTCCTGCGCGGCTCGTCGGAGTCCATGGCTAGCGCGGGCGCGGGGGGCGCGTGTGTAGCCGTGGACTGCACGGAGCGCGCCCGCGAGCCGTCACTGGAGCTGCTGTTCGAGTCACTGCTGCCGGGACACAACACACACACTTACACAGTTCACATTCACTATCTTACAGAAGCTATGCATTTAACATCAATACAGCATGAAAGTACACTCTGGTGCTCTTCTATCAGTGCTGACCAAACTGTTTTACATTTGTTTTTTTATTTTATCAGAATAGCACGAAACTTGGTAAAGGTTTTGGCACTTGCTGTGTGAACAGAGAAAAAATAAATCATGGACATGATTCGAACAGGTTAAATGATCCTGATAACAGCCACACTTGTGTTTCTCCTCTAGTGGAAGCGTTCGGTACTG
The DNA here is from genome assembly GCA_030578275.1 of Meda fulgida. Lineage (NCBI taxonomy): Eukaryota > Metazoa > Chordata > Actinopteri > Cypriniformes > Leuciscidae > Meda > Meda fulgida. Next base: position 243,216 of record CM060637.1, read on the forward strand.
CAGCCGCACCACATCGCACTGAGCGCTCATTTACTGACATATCAAGCTTCAATTTGGAAAACAACTCGTTTATTTATAGCTTAGTTTTATGTTTTTGAAAATTATATATATATATATATAATTATACAGAGCTCCAGGCTAACTTCTACTAGGAGCGCTGTAGCCCGACTAAATGTTAGGAGCGCAACCAGAAGATTTAGGGGCACACCTTAAATGAGCTTACTAACATTCACAATGTCTTAATATTAATTCAAAAGCAAAACAAGTGAAAAGATAGATATTAGGGACTGAAAATATCCATTAAGCGTCCTCTGCAGATTTACAATTACCTCCTGTTTACAATGGTAATTTAATATTTTTTAGTTTTACTACAATTTGAAAATTGTAGTTATTAAATGGGGACAATCTTTGAAGGATGAACAAAAAAGTTTTAGTCATCACAAAAAATAACATAAATATGATATTATAGTTTTGAAGTGCTGGGAAAAGGTGTGCAGTAACGGTGTTGTTACTGCAGTAGATCCACAGTGAATGTTGGTGATTTGTGGACTTAAAGCCTTCTATAACGTGTTCATTCATGGCCTGTCTGATCCGACATCTGTGGTTTAGAACTGAACTCTGCGTCGAATCTGAATGTTTCTCGCGGCGGCGTTATTAATTCTCTGGCGAATTGAATGGATTTGTTCACTGGATTCCCGGCGCTGCGCCGTAACGGATTATTGGTCCGAACGAATAAACGGTCCGTGAAGCACAAACGAGCAGCGCAGTTTCGTTACGCTTTCATCTCGTGTTCGCTGCGGTCGCACCAGCGCGGCCTATAACAGAATTTGGTCGCACCGGCTGGAAAAATGGTTGCAGTCTGGAGCCCTGTAAATACATATATTCTCATTTTTCACGCAAAATTCTGTAACTTAAAAAATTCACACCAGCAATTATCTGCCAAGTGTCTCTAAAGCATTCAAGATTTACGACAGTTTAAGTTGGAAATTTAATTCTCAAAAAGTGAATAGATTATAAATACAGCGTAAATATAATTTAGTACCATTAAATCAGCTAAAAATGCAAAATATTAAATGAAAAACATTATCGAACTAAAATATAGTACATTAATTTCATTGAAATAAAATAATTAGTCATTTTTGACTGACACGCAGAGACACCAGAGGGTTAAACACGTCTGTATGTGAACGTCCTCAACTGGACCCAAACAGCACAATCATGCAACGACGTTCATTTAGAAGGAAGAAGTAATTCTGCTTCTGTTTTTACACATCTTGAAGTGTTAACTATTTATCAAGCTTAACCCCTCGATCATGTTATCAGCTTTACCACACTTTGCGCTGTGTAACTGACAGCTTAATCCACAACCCCGTTACCTAGAAAAACTTTTACATTTTACATCACAAGTTTTCATTTGTGTTTGAAATTTAACACTAACTTTATTTTTGGCAAAAAAGGAATTGTTCACATTTTATTTGATTACATTTTAAAAGATATATTAAAGTTATGCATTAGTTTTATTACCACTGCTTTTGATAATACATTTGTATTAAAATCATAAGACACAGAATCCGAAATATAAACAGAAAAGTTAAAATTATTTTATTGAGATGCACAGATTACAATTTTCTAGGCCGATACCGATTTCCGATTTTTCATTTTTGACCTGCCGATACCGATTTTAGCCGATTCCGATTACATTTTTTCTAACCACTTTACAGCACACACAAATGTTTATTTTCTATTGTTTCTTTAACCCCTTCCTGCGTAAATTTAAAATATTCTAACTGGGAGAAAGTTAAAATTATTTCTGAAAAAAAAAAAAAAAAACATTTGACTTCAAATTTCACATTTTATGAATTCAATTGATTAGACAATTTTTTTTTTAAATTCAACCATTAAATTGGAATCAGAATTTAATTTATTACTGTTTAATTGTCTTTAATAATGCTGAAGTTTATATTAGTTGGGCTAGTGGTTCTTCTATGGTGTTTTAAACCTGATGATTTCTGCTCATGATATTCAGCTAGTTTCATGTTCTGCAATAACACTGAATGTGGATGATATCTACGTCTCAACCCTAGCCCTCAGACACGGCAGGAATCTGATAATGAGGTAGTAGCAACTGCTATAGCATAAACATGCACTGAACCAGGAAGGAACTAGCGCTGGTACGATACCTGCCGCTGCCGGTGCTGCTGGTGCTGCTAGCGGAGTCGGAGCTGGAGGACGGGCTGCGCGAGCGAGACCGCGGACCCGGAGACGCCGCCGCTCGCTTGGGCGAGTGCGCGGCTTTAGGCGTGTGTCCCGCGCTCCTCTGCGGCGACGGCTGCCGCGACTGTGACGAGTGCGACGACCGGCTCCGCCGATGGTGATGGTACGTCCGGTCCGCGCGCCGGCCCCTGTCATCACGGTACGGGTCGCGGCGAGCGGACCCAGACAGGGTGAAGGGGTCACGGATCCGAGGCTCAAAGTGAGACTCGGTCGTGTCGAAGCCTCCGCTAAGAGCGCTAGCAGCCGGGCTGGAGCCAGCGAACATGGAGCGGTCCCTGTAATAGTCCGTGTTGTAGTGGCGCGGCCGGTCGAAGGAGCCGCTGCGCTCGTGGTGTCCGTACGGACTGTGCTCGTACGCCCGGTCCCGCCCGTCAGAACCGCTGCTGTGAGAGAGACAGGGAAGAGACACGACAGAAAGAGGAACACAAACTTATCTTCCGGCTGGGTCATTCTCACACAGCCAACTCATCGTATACATCTAACGGGTTGGTCGAGCCACGGATTAACTCCGAGCTACACTGAGGCTCTAGCGCTGCTGGAAATGGACTTCTACACCAATCATGCAGTGTTTCTATCCGACTCATGAACCATGCTGGCTATCTGGCTCTGAATGCCGCGGGGAAATCAAAGGGTTAATAATAACAAGGCTCTAGGGTTAGTAAAGAACAGGGGTTAAGAGACTATGTGTCTAGGTTAGAGAGAGAGAAAAAGCACAGAGAGGCGTAAGGCAGGGCAATACCAACCTTTTCAGAGCAGTAACTGACCCTACTTATTCCCAATACAATATAGGAGGAATTGTGTGTGAGCCAAAAACAGCGACGGCGGAAAGCGGTCGAGAGAAGCGGAGCGGATCCCACTATGCGATCTTCGTCCAATCAGGGCTGCGCCGCTTATCCGTACGTCGTCTTGATGCGTTTAACAAAAATATTATTTAGGAAAAACAAATACAGTCTTTACCAAAAAAACAAAACACAATCTTCTTATGAGGAAAAACATAGCTTTCCACTGGTGAGGAATAATCCGAGCGGCGCACACAAAAAACAAACGGTGCGTAATTCCAGCGCATTTAAGTCCTCCGAACGGCATCGGCGGGACTTCGAACTCTTCTCCCGTACATCCACTCGAGATCAGGTAATCCAGCTCGGTCTACACCTATACATCCAGCATAAGGTTAGATCCAACATTCGGGAAGCGGGAATCTTCCCGTCACGTCTTCTGGTCTTCGAAGCTTGGTGGAAACATCCCAGCGCGAACGACAGGCGTTATCGGCCCTCTCTAACGAATGACGTGCGGTGACACGGAGGATGAGATGATGAACCCTGACACACTTACTCCACACGGGCGATTCCTCCTAAATCCACGGCAGTGATACACATCCATGACAGACAGTAGCACAATGACCAGATGGGTGATGGGATACTCGTGCAAGGCAAATGACAACTGACAAAAAGGTTTTGCGATATCTCTATTTCCCTCGTTAAAAATCTTGTTTAATCCGTCGTCGGCACATACTTCCACACAGCACCATCCGAGGAATCGTAATATCCCAGATTTGGAGGACGCCTAATATCCAAACTCACCCGTTACATCTCCGCCGGACTTCGTAATATCCACGTGGGTGATATCCAGCTCATGGCTCACACAGTAATCCCACATTTTGATTTTGAACACACCAATCTAATCCACTCATTCTTACATGATAGACAAGGATTAATAATCCCGTGTGCAGGAAGTCAGGCCTCAGAGAACGGAGAATCTGGTCTTAGCAATCAGTATTGTGTTTAACCCCACCTCAACCCCTGTATCTGACACCGTAGTCCCACTTACCCGTCTAGTCTGCGTTCATAGCGCCCCTCTCTGGTGTGGAGAGTCACCGGAGGCCCGTACACCGGCCCCACGGCGCTCCTCGAGAACCCTGCAACCTCCCTTCCGTGAGCGCTAGCGGGCGCGGCGTCCTCCAGACCGCGCACAGCGCTGGGCACCGAACCCGGCTCATTGTAATCGGTGCGAAGGTCCCTGTCCCCCATTTTGTTAACAGCGTTGTGCGCCTTCTGAGCACTTTTGATGTCGACGAAATCCACAAAGGCCGCCACGCCGCCCTCGGAGCCGCGCTTGCGCAGGACTTTGACGCTCTCCACCCGGCCATACCTGAAAGAGACGAGCCACTGTAAACCAGGCGTCACGTGACCGGCGGCGGCCACACACTAATTAAAAAGTCAAAAATACACAAACAAACACTTTGTAACTGACACCTTCACAATGATTGTTGGTTAGCCAATTTCATTACTCTTGGGCGCATGTTCACTCTACATTTGTCACCGTTTTCACGGATTCACGTTTTTGAAGTTTACACGGAGATAAATTAAGTTTTTCAAAACTTGCACCTTGGAAACTATTTCAAAGTTTGCGTTCTCGAGCCACCAAACACTGTTGTCGTGCAAATGAACGGCCAGAACACGTTAAAAGTTTTCAGTTAAAACAGTACGGCCCCTAAGTTAATAATTAATGATCTTTGCAACGGAGGGGAATCAATCAAAAACTAACTTTATTAGCTGGACAATAGCTTTATTCTAGAGCTGCTGTAAAGACAGAATCATCTCTATTACTTTATTGTCCTATTATCACCGTAAAGCTGCTTTTAAACAACCTATATTGATAAAAGCGCTGTATAAATAAAGGTGACTTGACTACGAACGCAAAGCGATTTCCTACATTACAATAATTCAGCTCACTCAACTAAAACACCATACTTATATGTTTATGTAGTAAAACTTTGAGTTTACTTCAGAACTATCGCGGAATAAAGTTAAACGCTAACATCAGATTCTCACTCTTGTTTCTGTTCCCTGGGACTGAATCGGTTTCGCTGTTAAACCGGCTCAGCCTGTTAGCAGCGAGCTAATCACCGCACACGGACACACACACTCGCTGTTCTCACTCAAAACGCGTTTTATGCGACTTTTCGTGAGGCGCAACTGTGGCGTGAACGCAAAACGGACGATTTCTGCGAAAAAGACGATAGATTCCACTAAACCACCAGGAAAACATGAACTAGTCACTAGTGAAGCGGCAGCTAACTGCTTAACTTGGTCATGTTAGCGGGCTGGCGGCTCATCAGAGATCGCTTCGGTTTGTTTTTATATTTTAAATCGTGAGTGGCGCTCATTGCGGGTGTTTTAACTCGTTTTTATTGGCGTTTATTCGTTTATTTTCTTGCATCGCGCGCCGAGGCTGTTTGTGTGCGCGCGAGGCCGCGTCACTGCGCGCGCAGCTCCACTTCTTGTGTAACTCACCGTTTAAAATGCTCCACAATCTTCTCCTCGCGAACATGTTCGGGTAAATTTCCCACCCAGAGGTGTCTGGTTTCCCGAACCATCCTGCGTCGACCGTGTCCCGTTCATGCACATATGCGCTTTCGCGTCGTTTAATCTCTGACCGTGAGGTAAAATCCGCCGCGAGCTCGTGCGAGGAAAAAGATCTCGCGGCCGTGCGCGTGCATGAGCGGGAGTGCGCGAAGGAACCCTCGGTGACGAGCACCGCAACCCTGCGCGCACCCGTCACTATGCGACATCAAAGCAAATGTCACGATGTGTCAAAGCATAATATATTACTCACCAAATACTGAATATTTTGCGCTAATAATCACAGTCACAATGAGCACAAGATGGCATATATTAGTAGTTTATTTGGAGTCATATTCCTTTTACAATGGAAATAACAATGAATAGGATATTGGTGTTGCTGCTGGTGAATAAATATCTTTGGTGCTTTACATTTTGTGCATATTACAAAAAAGAGTGCAAAAGACTACAGTTGATATGTGTGATACAGTAATGGTCAAAAGATATTCACATATAAAACAGCTATTTTTAATTGTAATAATATTTCACTGTATTTTAGATCAAATAAATGCAGCTGTTTCCAAATCATGAAACAATCGTACAGATTCCAGACTTTGACCGCAAGTGTACACTGATATAATCAGAGGAATGTTGAAAGAAAGCATTAAGATAATAAAAGAAGCGATTGTTGTATCTGTGTCTGGCACAGTGGGCGTGTCCTCATCGCAGTTGGCGTGTCCTCGTCACAGTGGGCGTGTCCTCGTCACAGTGACGCGCGCTGGACCAGAGTCACGTGACACGACCTGCACAGGATCTGGCCGTCCAGCGGGTGGCAGCCGTTCTCATTGGGCTCAGGGGATAGAAGCACACGGCACACCTGTGTGTGTGTGTGTGTGTGTGTGTGTGTGTGTGTGTGTGTGTGTGTGTGTGTGTGTGTGTGTGTGTGTGTGTGTGTGTGTGTGTGTGTGTGTGTGTGTGTGTGTGTGTGTGTGTGTGTGTGTGTGTGTGTGTGTGTGTGTGTGAGAGAGAGAGAGAGAGAGAGAGAGAGAGAGAGAGAGAGAGAGTTATGTTGCAAATCATCATGGGTATTGTGCCGTTTTGTAATAGTAGGTCGGCTAACAGAACGTTCTCTCACAGTTATCTGGTCTTTAATAATGTTCTAAAAACAACAGCACAAAAACAGTATTTATACATCGTTCATGGAGTGTTTTAGTTGAACGCTCGTCCAACGTTTTTCAAAGGTTTCAGAACTTTCAGAAAATATTCAAAAGTCAAAAATAACGATGCCATAATGTTCACATAATCAAGAAAAACTCATGATTCAGAAATCATAACAATGCTCTGGTTTATTTGTGAATTTGATGCACTGCTTTTAAAAACTTGCTAAGTTATTTATATTGGTTTTACTTTTTGAGGTATTTTTAGTTTACTAAGTTAATTTTAAATTTAGTCTGTTAAACAATTTTAAACTTATTGTATGTATATTGTTTATATATTTTTTTTTACGCTGCTGGTCCTGAATACATATATCGTTCTCATGTTCAGAATGACAATAAAATATCTTTAACTTTAAAGTAGCACACACACTCACACACACACACACACACACACACACACACACACACACACACACACACACACACACACACGCACACGCACACACACACACACCTCGCAGCGGTAACAGTGCTCATGGTACGAGTGGCTCAGACACACACACACACACACACCTCGCAGCGGTAACAGTGCTCATGGTACGAGTGGCTCAGACACACACACACACACACCTCGCAGCGGTAACAGTGCTCATGTTATGAGTGGCTCAGACACACACACACACACCTCGCAGCGGTAACAGTGCTCATGGTACGAGTGGCTCAGACACACACACACACACCTCGCAGCGGTAACAGTGCTCATGTTATGAGTGGCTCAGACACACACACACACACCTCGCAGCGGTAACAGTGCTCATGGTACGAGTGGCTCACACACACACACACACCTCGCAGCGGTAACAGTGCTCATGGTACGAGTGGCTCACACACACACACACACACACCTCGCAGCGGTAACAATGCTCATGGTACGAGTGGCTAAGACACACACACACCTCGCAGCAGTAACAGTGCTCATGGTACGAGTGGCTCAGACACACAGACACACACCTCGCAGCGGTAACAGTGCTCATGGTACGAGTGGCTCAGACACACACACACCTCGCAGCGGTAACAGTGCTCATGGTACGAGTGGCTCACACACACACACACACACACCTCGCAGCGGTAACAGTGCTCATGGTACGAGTGGCTCACACACACACACACACCTCGCAGCGGTAACAATGCTCATGGTACGAGTGGCTCACACACACACACACACACACACACACACCTCGCAGCGGTAACAGAGTAACATTTGTTCAGGCATGCGATGGTTTGGCAATAGCTGCTTCCATACAGATTGAGTCAGTGTTGCTGAGGATGACTGTATGGGGGATTCGGTCTTCCCAGGACAACCTGAGGATCTTCTGTTGGCAGCGAATGTGGAAGGCCTCCAGGTTGATGATGTGCTGGCAGTATAGGGTCCATGACTCTGCCCTGTAGAGCAGAGTAGAGACACATACCGCATTGTAAACAGCGACCTTGGTACTGACCTTCAGGTTACGGTTTTCAAAAACCCTGCTGCGTAGGCGTCCAAAAGATGATGAGGCTTTATTTATCCGGGTGTGTATTTCTTTGTCCATGGAGCAGAATGAGGACAAAGTGTAGCCGAGGTAGGTAAAGTGGTCTACTGTTTTAAGTGGAACACCGTTTATGTGAAAACTGGGGGGTGTGGGGGCGGGGGTAGTGAGATGGGACATGACCTCGCTTCCTTCAAGTCGGTATTCCACATGGACACCGTCTTCATGTCCCATGACACAGTGGAAGAGGCAGGTGATGGCAGAGAGGAGGATGTTAAAGAGCACCGGAGCCAAGACACAGCCTTGCTTCACCCCAATGTTTACCTCGAAGGACTCTGACTGGAGTTCTCCAGTGAGCACTCTGGCTTGCATCCCGGCATGCAGTTACTGTAGGATGCAGAGAAACTTGGGTGGTACCCCAAGTTTGGAGAGGTGTTTCCAGAGCAGTTCACGGTTGATGGTGTCAAAAGCTTTGCGGAGGTCGATGAAGGCAACGTAAAGGTCTTTGTGATGTTCTCGGCTCTTGTCCATCAGCTGCCTCAAGACAAAAACCATGTCTGTCGTGGATCTGGTCTTCCGGAAGCCACACTGAGTTTCCGGAAGCACAGCTTCCGAGATGTGCTCAACCAGTCTGCTGAGCATGATCTTGGCCAGGACTTTCCCTGCGATGGAGAGCAGGGATATCCCACGGCTGTTGCTGCAGACTGCACGGTCTCCTTTCTGCTTGTAAATTACCACGATGTTAGCATCCTTCCAGTCCTGTGGGAGGGTCCCATGTTCCCAGATGTTTTGGATCAGGAGGTGCAGGCGACGCGTGAGGAGGTATCCTCCGTATTTGAAAACCTCTGCAGGGATGCCATCGGGTCCAGCGCTTTTGTTGTTCTTCAGCCCTGCAATAGCTTGCCGGAGTTCTGAGTAAAGTGGTGGGGTGTCCAGGTGCATGGTAGGTGGCAGGTCTGGGAGATTATCCAGAATATGTGGGTCGACAGGGTTGACGTGGTTGAGGAGACTCTCAAAATGATTTGAGACACACACACACACACCTCGCAGTGGTAACAGTGCTCATGGTACGAGTGGCTCAGACACACACACCTCGCAGCGGTAACAGTGCTCATGGTACGAGTGGCTCAGACACACACACACACACACCTCGCAGCGGTAACAGTGCTCATGGTACGAGTGGCTCACACACACACACACACACACACACACACACACACACACCTCGCAGCGGTAACAGTACTCATGGTACAAGTGGCTCAGACACACACACACTCCTCGCAGCGGTAACAGTGCTCATGGTACGAGTGGCTCAGACACACACACACACACACCTCGCAGCGGTAACAGTGCTCATGGTACGAGTGGCTCAGACACACACACACACCTCGCAGCGGTAACAGTGCTCATGGTATGAGTGGCTCAGACACACACACACTCCTCGCAGCGGTAACAGTGCTCATGGTACGAGTGGCTCAGACACACACACACACACACCTCGCAGCGGTAACAGTGCTCATGGTACGAGTGGCTCAGACACACACACACACCTCGCAGCGGTAACAGTGCTCATGGTACGAGTGGCTCAGACACACACACACACACCTCGCAGCGGTAACAGTGCTCATGGTATGAGTGGCTCAGACACACACACACACACCTCGCAGCATAACAGTGCTCATGGTACGAGTGGCTCAGACACACACACACCTCGCAGCGGTAACAGTGCTCATGGTACGAGTGGCTCAGACACACACACACACACACCTCGCAGCGGTAGCAGTGCTCATGGTACGAGTGGCTCAGACACACACACACACTAACACACCTCGCAGCGGTAACAGTGCTCATGGTACGAGTGGCTCAGACACACACACACACTAACACACCTCGCAGCGGTAACAGTGCTCATGTTACGAGTGGCTCAGACACACACACACACACACACCTCGCAGCGGTAACAGTGCTCATAGTACGAGTGGCTCAGACACACACACACACACACACACACCTCGCAGCGGTAACAGTGCTCATGGTACGAGTGGCTCAGACACACACACACTAACACACCTCGCAGCGGTAACAGTGCTCATGTTATGAGTGGCTCAGACACACACACACACACACACCTCGCAGCAGTAACAGTGCTCATGGTACGAGTGGCTCAGACACACACACACACCTCGCAGCGGTAACAGTGCTCATGGTACGAGTGGCTCAGACACACACACACACCTCGCAGCGGTAGCAGTGCTCATGGTACGAGTGGCTCACACACACACACACCCACACACACCTCGCAGCGGTAGCAGTGCTCATGGTACGAGTGGCTCACACACACACACACCCACACACACCTCGCAGCGGTAACAGTGCTCATGGTACGAGTGGCTCAGACACACACACACACCTCGCAGCGTAACAGTGCTCATGGTACGAGTGGCTCAGACACACACACACCTCGCAGCGGTAACAGTGCTCATGGTACGAGTGGCTCAGACACACACACACACACACCTCGCAGCGGTAACAGTGCTCATGGTACGAGTGGCTCAGACACACACACACACTAACACACCTCGCAGCGGTAACAGTGCTCATGTTACGAGTGGCTCAGACACACACACACACACACACACACACCTCGCAGCGGTAACAGTGCTCATAGTACGAGTGGCTCAGACACACACACACACACACACACCTCGCAGCGGTAACAGTGCTCATGGTACGAGTGGCTCAGACACACACACACTAACACACCTCGCAGCGGTAACAGTGCTCATGTTATGAGTGGCTCAGACACACACACACACACACACCTCGCAGCGGTAACAGTGCTCATGGTACGAGTGGCTCAGACACACACACACACCTCGCAGCGGTAGCAGTGCTCATGGTACGAGTGGCTCAGACACACACACACTAACACACCTCGCAGCGGTAACAGTGCTCATGTTATGAGTGGCTCAGACACACACACACACACACACCTCGCAGCGGTAACAGTGCTCATGGTACGAGTGGCTCAGACACACTAACACACCTCGCAGCGGTAGCAGTGCTCATGGTACGAGTGGCTCACACACACACACACCCACACACACCTCGCAGCGGTAACAGTGCTCATGGTACGAGTGGCTCAGACACACACACACACCTCGCAGCGGTAACAGTGCTCATGGTACGAGTGGCTAAGACACACACACACCTCGCAGCGGTAACAGTGCTCATGGTACGAGTGGCTCAGACACACACACACCTCGCAGCGGTAACAGTGCTCATGGTACGAGTGGCTAAGACACACACACACACCTCGCAGCGGTAACAGTGCTCATGGTACGAGTGGCTCAGACACTGCACAGTGAAGCTGTCGGTGCCGTCGTCTCGAGGGATTATCAGCTCTGCACACGAGCGGCACTGAGGAGCGTATTTCCTGCACAGAAACACACGTGTTATTCATTATAATAACATCATAATGACTTTT
>CM060637.1:262500-315000 GCA_030578275.1 Meda fulgida
ATCTAATATAACGACGATCACACGTTTATAAGAGCAACCTGAGTGACGTCAGGTTATAGAGACTTATCAGACCAATGAAAGTATGTAGTTTTTGAAATGGTAATATAAAAATAGTAATATAAAGGTTGTTGGGCCAAGCCCTGAGTCATAAATCAAGGTTCACCATTGAGCTCCTGAGAAGACGTGGTGTAACCTGTTTATTCAGAGATTATCGGCTGTATAGCACTGGTGTACGTGTGTCAATCATTCATGAGCTTCTCTGAGGTAAAAGTACAAACACCACAACAAATTATTCAATTAATCTGATACTCACAGAAGCAAAGCATCCTTCATATATTGTTGTATTGCCCCTTTTCTACTTCTTTTTAGACTGACTTTCAACTAGACATTATTTTTTTATAGCCTATATTTATTTAATATGACTTTTTTGTTTTCAAAACCCATATTTTTCTGAAAATCAAAGTTATTTTATTAATCTTTTTATTATTTTGTCAAAGTTTTAAATTCATAGGACAAAATAACTCCCTCTTATATTACCTTTTATAACACTGGTCTCACAGTATATTTGAAACCTCTTTCAAACACGAGAACACAAAACAAAAAGCTTATAAAAACAACACAAATTTGAAAGCTTTTTAATTTCACGTAACTGCCCAGTTATAATATAGCACTTTTTATTCCACTTTATTTATTTTGTTATTATTAGTTTTGTGTCATTTTTACACGCGTTCATTTTATATTTTAGTTGTTGTTGTTATTACTTGTTTATACACTGTATTACAATGCCTTGTATTTGTCTTGTTTTTTTGCATTGTAATTGTCTTTAATTGAAAAAAAAATCCTGTTGTAGATTAACTCATACACGACTACTCTTACTAATGACGTGTCTAGTGCACTAGAGACGCACGTGACCCTCGTCCACTGTGCAGGAAGCACATGTCCAATCTAAACGCGGCAAAAGGCTTATTTTTGTTTCTTCTCAGATCTGATGATGATGATGGTTATAATTACTTAGTGTCTCACGCTGAAACTAGAAGAGAAAAGGAAGAGAGTAAGTGAAGTTCAACATCTCAAAGAGACTGAGGAAGAACATCACAGTAACTCATCATGCAGCGCCACCTGCTGGAGAAACAGCAGAGAACCATCAAATAATAACCACAGAACTTATGAACTTACAACAAAACATGACAGAACTGCCGAGGACTCGATGAGAGGCGCGTGCATGTGCGCTTTTACAAACATGGGTCACGTGATTTACAGTTTTACCCCAGACAGCAGAACGCGGTCGGCCAGCGATATTTCATCCGTTTATTCTTAAAAGAGAAACATAATAGATAATAAACATAAATATAAGGCCTAAAAGTTTATTTTGGCATATTTTAAACAGTGTTTGAAACCGGGCTTCGTGAGGAACTGCAGGGCAGAGATCGTGAGTCGATGTAATGCTATTTTTAAATTAAATTATAAAAATGCAACGCAATAATAAAAAAAAAACAAGTACTAAAAGGATGTAATATTGTATTTGTTTAGCAGCATGTGACTATTAGCCGACATCAGGGAACCGTTAAAATGCGAATATGTATATAAATGATTGAAATATTCACAGGGTGTGTGTGTGTGTGTCTGTGTGTGTGTGTAGGCCCGTACTACTGATGTAATTATGTGAAACACCTGCAGAGAATCATTACCTTTTATAATCCTCTGCAGGTGTTTCACATAATTACATTATGTGTGTGTGTGAATATTTTAGATAAAAAAAAATGTCACTGGTGTTGTTTGTGTTCTGAAGCTGCACTAATAATCACGTCAGTCAGTAAAAACTTTAATCATCACATCTTAAAAACACAAGGAGTCTTTATAGTTATTGGAAATAAGGCACCCCGGTGAGGTAAAACACAACTGCATCGAGTCCGTCCTGGCCTGACGCTAACACACACAGCGCTCAGCATCATCTGGAGTGTGTGTGGTGAACCTCTTCAGTGTGTGTATAGCAGCGCTCGCTGTCTCAGGACGTCCCAGATGAGCATACTGAGAACCGTATGAGGAGCCAAGCGCACAAACACCGGCATCATTCCTTTATACAGGCCCACAACCCCCTCAGTGGCGCACACCTTCATCAGACAGTCCAGAAAGCCGCGGTACAGGAGGCCCTGAGACACAGACGCCGGTTATAACCGCGTTAGTCAGGGCTGGGGAAAGTTACTGTGAAAAGTAATGCATTACAATATTGTGTTTTTTTTTGATAACCAAAAAAGTTATATTTTTGGGCAAATGTAAAGACCCTTTCACACCAAAAGTGAACAAATAAGCCTCAGGCTGAAGGAAATGCAAATTGATCAATAAAGTGAGATTAAATGCATAAAAATTTATGTTTTATTTAACATATTTAGTTATTGGAGATTTGCATAGTATTCTGATTCTGCATTTCACTGAATTTATTCATTTTGAGGAATACTGAATCTTTTTTTGTGTACAAGATGTGTAAATGCTCACATTTAGTTTAGAACTACAATAACCACACACGCACACACACACACACGCACACACTCACTCGCACACACTCACACACATACAGACACTCACTCGCATGCACGCTCAGTCACGCACACACACGCACACATTCACTCACACGCACACACTCACTCACACACACACACACGTTGTGTTTTCATGTTTTATGGGGACTTTCCATAGACATAATGATTTTTATACTGTACAGACTGTATATTCTATTCCCTTACGCTAACCCTATCCCTAAACCTGCCCATCACACACACACACACACACACACACTAACCCTATCCCTAAACCTGCCCATCACAGGAGACATTCTGCATTTTTACATTTTCAAACAACATCACTTAGTATGATTTATAAGCTGATTTTCTCATGGGGACCAAAAAATGTCCCACACGAACAAGGATTTCGGATATTGCCATCCTTGTGGGGACATTTTGTCCCCATAACGTAGGGTTTACGAGGCCACTCTCAGACACACACACACTCTCTCTTACACACACACACACACACACTCACTCACTCACTCACACACGCACGCACACACATACACACACTCACTCACACACACACACACTCACTCACACACAAACACACACTCACTCACTCGCATGCACGCTCACTCACGCACACACTCACTCACACACTTACTCACACTTACACACACACGCACACACTCAGTCACTCACGCACTCACTCACACGCACTCACTCACTCGCACACGCACGCACACACTCACTCACACACACACACTCACTCGCATGCACGCTCACTCACGCACACACTCACTCACACGCACACTCACTCACACACACTCACTCACATACACGCACGCACACACACACACGCATGCTCACTCACACTTACACTTACACACTCAGTCACTCACACACACACGCACACACTCACTCACTCACACACACACACTCACACACGCACACGCACTCACTCACACGCACACACTCACTCGCACACACTCACTCACACGCACGCACTCACTCACACACACACACACGCACACACTCACTCACTCACTCACACGCACACACTCACACACACACGCACTCACTCACACACACACACATGCACACGCACTCACTCACACACACACGCACACACTCACTCGCACACACTCACACGCACGCACTCACTCACTCACATACATACACACACACACACACACACACACACTCACATGCCCCTGCACTCAGGAGAGCTGCCAGTCAATAAATGGGAAAACAAAGTAACTCAGATATTTTGTTGTAAATTTTAAACGTAATGCATTACTTTACTAGTTACTTAAAATGTTATCTGATTACGTAACTCAAGTTACTTGTAATGAGTTACTCCCAACACTGAAATTAATATTATTTTATATAATCTTGGTAAATAAAGTATGTGTTTTACCTTTTTAAACTCGTCCACTGGTTGGTTGTACAGTCGTGTGCTGATGACATCAAACGGTGTCATCGTGATCGACACGGCGACTCCACTAATCATGGCAGCGATGAGCGCGATGACGCAACTGTGCGGATTGAACCACTGAAACACACATCCACACACTTAACTAGTCTTATAGCGCTAGTTTACATTACCTACTTATAGTTAGGCACATTTGCCTTCTGAAGCACTAAACCTCCCACTGAGGAAGATACATACTATAAAAAAAGGTTTTAATAGCGAAAGTCATAATGACCAGCTGAATTATGTACATATGAAAATGTGTGTGTGCTGACCTGTGTGCGTGTGAGCCAGTCTTTAGCCGAGCTGAACGTGGAGAGTTGAGCCGCTGACCCCACCGTGACCCTCGGCACGGCCCCGTTCACCCCCCGCCACAGACCCACCACGCCCTCGCGCTGGTAGATGGACAGGAGCGCGCTCGACACACTCTGAGGAGCACCAATCAGAGTCACTGTCACTAATGCTGTCAAACACACTCTGAGGAGCACCAATCAGAGTCACTCTCACTAATGCTGTCAAACACGCTCTGAGGAGCACCAATCAGAGTCACTCTCACTAATGCTGTCAAACACACTCTGAGGAGCACCAATCAGAGTCACTCTCACTAATGCTGTCAAACACACTCTGAGGAGCACCAATCAGAGTCACTCTCACTAATGCTGTCAAACACACTCTGAGGAGCACCAATCAGAGTCACTGTCACTAATGCTGTCAAACACACTCTGAGGAGCACCAATCAGAGTCACTCTCACTAATGCTGTCAAACACACTCTGAGGAGCACCAATCAGAGTCACTGTCACTAATGCTGTCAAACACACTCTGAGGAGCACCAATCAGAGTCACGGTCACTAATGCTGTCAAACACACTCTGAGGAGCACCAATCAGAGTCACTGTCACTAATGCTGTCAAACACACTCTGAGGAGCACCAATCAGAGTCACTCTCACTAATGCTGTCAAACACACTCTGAGGAGCACCAATCAGAGTCACTCTCACTAATGCTGTCAAACACGCTCTGAGGAGCACCAATCAGAGTCACTGTCACTAATGCTGTCAAACACGCTCTGAGGAGCACCAATCAGAGTCACTGTCACTAATGCTGTCAAACACACTCTGAGGAGCACCAATCAGAGTCACTGTCACTAATGCTGTCAAACACGCTCTGAGGAGCACCAATCAGAGTCACTGTCACTAATGCTGTCAAACACGCTCTGAGGAGCACCAATCAGAGTCACTGTCACTAATGCTGTCAAACACACTCTGAGGAGCACCAATCAGAGTCACTCTCACTAATGCTGTCAAACACACTCTGAGGAGCACCAATCAGAGTCACTCTCACTAATGCTGTCAAACACGCTCTGAGGAGCACCAATCAGAGTCACTCTCACTAATGCTGTCAAACACACTCTGAGGAGCACCAATCAGAGTCACTGTCACTAATGCTGTCAAACACACTCTGAGGAGCACCAATCAGAGTCACTGTCACTAATGCTGTCAAACACACTCTGAGGAGCACCAATCAGAGTCACTGTCACTAATGCTGTCAAACACGCTCTGAGGAGCACCAATCAGAGTCACTGTCACTAATGCTGTCAAACACGCTCTGAGGAGCACCAATCAGAGTCACTCTCACTAATGCTGTCAAACACGCTCTGAGGAGCACCAATCAGAGTCACTGTCACTAATGCTGTCAAACACGCTCTGAGGAGCACCAATCAGAGTCACTGTCACTAATGCTGTCAAACACACTCTGAGGAGCACCAATCAGAGTCACTCTCACTAATGCTGTCAAACACACTCTGAGGAGCACCAATCAGAGTCACTCTCACTAATGCTGTCAAACACGCTCTGAGGAGCACCAATCAGAGTCACTCTCACTAATGCTGTCAAACACACTCTGAGGAGCACCAATCAGAGTCACTGTCACTAATGCTGTCAAACACACTCTGAGGAGCACCAATCAGAGTCACTCTCACTAATGCTGTCAAACACTCTGAGGAGCACCAATCAGAGTCACTGTCACTAATGCTGTCAAACACGCTCTGAGGAGCACCAATCAGAGTCACTCTCACTAATGCTGTCAAACACGCTCTGAGGAGCACCAATCAGAGTCACTCTCACTAATGCTGTCAAACACGCTCTGAGGAGCACCAATCAGAGTCACCGTCACTAATGCTGTCAAACACTCTGAGGAGCACCAATCAGAGTCACTCTCACTAATGCTGTCAAACACGCTCTGAGGAGCACCAATCAGAGTCACCGTCACTAATGCTGTCAAACACACTCTGAGGAGCACGAATCAGAGTCACTCTCACTAATGCTGTCAAACACGCTCTGAGGAGCACCAATCAGAGTCACTGTCACTAATGCTGTCAAACACGCTCTGAGGAGCACCAATCAGAGTCACTGTCACTAATGCTGTCAAACACACTCTGAGGAGCACCAATCAGAGTCACTCTCACTAATGCTGTCAAACACTCTGAGGAGCACCAATCAGAGTCACTGTCACTAATGCTGTCAAACACACTCTGAGGAGCACCAATCAGAGTCACTGTCACTAATGCTGTCAAACACACTCTGAGGAGCACCAATCAGAGTCACTCTCACTAATGCTGTCAAACACGCTCTGAGGAGCACCAATCAGAGTCACTGTCACTAATGCTGTCAAACACACTCTGAGGAGCACCAATTAGAGTCACTCTCATTAATGCTGTCAAACACACTCTGAGGAGCACGAATCAGAGTCACTCTCACTAATGCTGTCAAACACGCTCTGAGGAGCACCAATCAGAGTCACTGTCACTAATGCTGTCAAACACGCTCTGAGGAGCACCAATCAGAGTCACTCTCACTAATGCTGTCAAACACGCTCTGAGGAGCACCAATCAGAGTCACTCTCACTAATGCTGTCAAACACGCTCTGAGGAGCACCAATTAGAGTCACTCTCACTAATGCTGTCAAACACGCTCTGAGGAGCACCAATTAGAGTCACTCTCACTAATGCTGTCAAACACACTCTGAGGAGCACCAATTAGAGTCACTCTCACTAATGCTGTCAAACACGCTCTGAGGAGCACCAATCAGAGTCACTCTCACTAATGCTGTCAAACACGCTCTGAGGAGCACCAATCAGAGTCACTCTCACTAATGCTGTCAAACACGCTCTGAGGAGCACCAATCAGAGTCACTGTCACTAATGCTGTCAAACACGCTCTGAGGAGCACCAATCAGAGTCACTCTCACTAATGCTGTCAAACACACTCTGAGGAGCACCAATCAGAGTCACTCTCACTAATGCTGTCAAACACACTCTGAGGAGCACCAATCAGAGTCACTGTCACTAATGCTGTCAAACACACTCTGAGGAGCACCAATCAGAGTCACTGTCACTAATGCTGTCAAACACACTCTGAGGAGCACCAATCAGAGTCACTGTCACTAATGCTGTCAAACACGCTCTGAGGAGCACCAATCAGAGTCACTGTCACTAATGCTGTCAAACACGCTCTGAGGAGCACCAATCAGAGTCACTCTCACTAATGCTGTCAAACACGCTCTGAGGAGCACCAATCAGAGTCACTCTCACTAATGCTGTCAAACACGCTCTGAGGAGCACCAATCAGAGTCACTCTCACTAATGCTGTCAAACACGCTCTGAGGAGCACCAATCAGAGTCACTCTCACTAATGCTGTCAAACACGCTCTGAGGAGCACCAATCAGAGTCACTCTCACTAATGCTGTCAAACACACTCTGAGGAGCACCAATTAGAGTCACTCTCACTAATGCTGTCAAACACACTCTGAGGAGCACCAATCAGAGTCACTCTCACTAATGCTGTCAAACACGCTCTGAGGAGCACCAATCAGAGTCACTCTCACTAATGCTGTCAAACACGCTCTGAGGAGTACCAATCAGAGTCACTCTCACTAATGCTGTCAAACACGCTCTGAGGAGCACCAATCAGAGTCACTGTCACTAATGCTGTCAAACACACTCTGAGGAGCACCAATCAGAGTCACTCTCACTAATGCTGTCAAACACACTCTGAGGAGCACCAATCAGAGTCACTCTCACTAATGCTGTCAAACACGCTCTGAGGAGCACCAATCAGAGTCACTGTCACTAATGCTGTCAAACACGCTCTGAGGAGCACCAATCAGAGTCACTCTCACTAATGCTGTCAAACACGCTCTGAGGAGCACCAATCAGAGTCACTCTCACTAATGCTGTCAAACACACTCTGAGGAGCACCAATCAGAGTCACTCTCACTAATGCTGTCAAACACGCTCTGAGGAGCACCAATCAGAGTCACTCTCACTAATGCTGTCAAACACGCTCTGAGGAGCACCAATCAGAGTCACTCTCACTAATGCTGTCAAACACACTCTGAGGAGCACCAATCAGAGTCACTGTCACTAATGCTGTCAAACACACTCTGAGGAGCACCAATCAGAGTCACTGTCACTAATGCTGTCAAACACGCTCTGAGGAGCACCAATCAGAGTCACTGTCACTAATGCTGTCAAACACGCTCTGAGGAGCACCAATCAGAGTCACTCTCACTAATGCTGTCAAACACGCTCTGAGGAGCACCAATCAGAGTCACTGTCACTAATGCTGTCAAACACGCTCTGAGGAGCACCAATCAGAGTCACTGTCACTAATGCTGTCAAACACACTCTGAGGAGCACCAATCAGAGTCACTCTCACTAATGCTGTCAAACACACTCTGAGGAGCACCAATCAGAGTCACTCTCACTAATGCTGTCAAACACGCTCTGAGGAGCACCAATCAGAGTCACTCTCACTAATGCTGTCAAACACACTCTGAGGAGCACCAATCAGAGTCACTGTCACTAATGCTGTCAAACACACTCTGAGGAGCACCAATCAGAGTCACTCTCACTAATGCTGTCAAACACTCTGAGGAGCACCAATCAGAGTCACTGTCACTAATGCTGTCAAACACGCTCTGAGGAGCACCAATCAGAGTCACTCTCACTAATGCTGTCAAACACGCTCTGAGGAGCACCAATCAGAGTCACTCTCACTAATGCTGTCAAACACGCTCTGAGGAGCACCAATCAGAGTCACCGTCACTAATGCTGTCAAACACTCTGAGGAGCACCAATCAGAGTCACTCTCACTAATGCTGTCAAACACGCTCTGAGGAGCACCAATCAGAGTCACCGTCACTAATGCTGTCAAACACACTCTGAGGAGCACGAATCAGAGTCACTCTCACTAATGCTGTCAAACACGCTCTGAGGAGCACCAATCAGAGTCACTGTCACTAATGCTGTCAAACACGCTCTGAGGAGCACCAATCAGAGTCACTGTCACTAATGCTGTCAAACACACTCTGAGGAGCACCAATCAGAGTCACTCTCACTAATGCTGTCAAACACTCTGAGGAGCACCAATCAGAGTCACTGTCACTAATGCTGTCAAACACACTCTGAGGAGCACCAATCAGAGTCACTGTCACTAATGCTGTCAAACACACTCTGAGGAGCACCAATCAGAGTCACTCTCACTAATGCTGTCAAACACGCTCTGAGGAGCACCAATCAGAGTCACTGTCACTAATGCTGTCAAACACACTCTGAGGAGCACCAATTAGAGTCACTCTCACTAATGCTGTCAAACACACTCTGAGGAGCACGAATCAGAGTCACTCTCACTAATGCTGTCAAACACGCTCTGAGGAGCACCAATCAGAGTCACTCTCACTAATGCTGTCAAACACACTCTGAGGAGCACCAATCAGAGTCACTGTCACTAATGCTGTCAAACACACTCTGAGGAGCACCAATCAGAGTCACGGTCACTAATGCTGTCAAACACGCTCTGAGGAGCACCAATCAGAGTCACTGTCACTAATGCTGTCAAACACGCTCTGAGGAGCACCAATCAGAGTCACTGTCACTAATGCTGTCAAACACACTCTGAGGAGCACCAATCAGAGTCACTCTCACTAATGCTGTCAAACACGCTCTGAGGAGCACCAATCAGAGTCACTGTCACTAATGCTGTCAAACACGCTCTGAGGAGCACCAATCAGAGTCACTCTCACTAATGCTGTCAAACACACTCTGAGGAGCACCAATCAGAGTCACTCTCACTAATGCTGTCAAACACGCTCTAAGGAGCACCAATTAGAGTCACTCTCACTAATGCTGTCAAACACACTCTGAGGAGCACCAATTAGAGTCACTCTCACTAATGCTGTCAAACACACTCTGAGGAGCACCAATCAGAGTCACTCTCACTAATGCTGTCAAACACGCTCTGAGGAGCACCAATTAGAGTCACTCTCACTAATGCTGTCAAACACGCTCTGAGGAGCACCAATCAGAGTCACTCTCACTAATGCTGTCAAACACGCTCTGAGGAGCACCAATCAGAGTCACCGTCACTAATGCTGTCAAACACACTCTGAGGAGCACGAATCAGAGTCACTCTCACTAATGCTGTCAAACACTCTGAGGAGCACCAATCAGAGTCACTGTCACTAATGCTGTCAAACACGCTCTGAGGAGCACCAATCAGAGTCACTCTCACTAATGCTGTCAAACACGCTCTGAGGAGCACCAATCAGAGTCACTCTCACTAATGCTGTCAAACACGCTCTGAGGAGCACCAATCAGAGTCACCGTCACTAATGCTGTCAAACACTCTGAGGAGCACCAATCAGAGTCACTCTCACTAATGCTGTCAAACACGCTCTGAGGAGCACCAATCAGAGTCACCGTCACTAATGCTGTCAAACACACTCTGAGGAGCACGAATCAGAGTCACTCTCACTAATGCTGTCAAACACGCTCTGAGGAGCACCAATCAGAGTCACTGTCACTAATGCTGTCAAACACGCTCTGAGGAGCACCAATCAGAGTCACTGTCACTAATGCTGTCAAACACACTCTGAGGAGCACCAATCAGAGTCACTCTCACTAATGCTGTCAAACACTCTGAGGAGCACCAATCAGAGTCACTGTCACTAATGCTGTCAAACACACTCTGAGGAGCACCAATCAGAGTCACTGTCACTAATGCTGTCAAACACACTCTGAGGAGCACCAATCAGAGTCACTCTCACTAATGCTGTCAAACACGCTCTGAGGAGCACCAATCAGAGTCACTGTCACTAATGCTGTCAAACACACTCTGAGGAGCACCAATTAGAGTCACTCTCACTAATGCTGTCAAACACACTCTGAGGAGCACGAATCAGAGTCACTCTCACTAATGCTGTCAAACACGCTCTGAGGAGCACCAATCAGAGTCACTGTCACTAATGCTGTCAAACACGCTCTGAGGAGCACCAATCAGAGTCACTCTCACTAATGCTGTCAAACACACTCTGAGGAGCACCAATCAGAGTCACTCTCACTAATGCTGTCAAACACGCTCTGAGGAGCACCAATTAGAGTCACTCTCACTAATGCTGTCAAACACACTCTGAGGAGCACCAATTAGAGTCACTCTCACTAATGCTGTCAAACACACTCTGAGGAGCACCAATCAGAGTCACTCTCACTAATGCTGTCAAACACGCTCTGAGGAGCACCAATTAGAGTCACTCTCACTAATGCTGTCAAACACACTCTGAGGAGCACCAATTAGAGTCACTCTCACTAATGCTGTCAAACACACTCTGAGGAGCACGAATCAGAGTCACTCTCACTAATGCTGTCAAACACGCTCTGAGGAGCACCAATCAGAGTCACTCTCACTAATGCTGTCAAACACGCTCTGAGGAGCACCAATCAGAGTCACTGTCACTAATGCTGTCAAACACGCTCTGAGGAGCACCAATCAGAGTCACTCTCACTAATGCTGTCAAACACACTCTGAGGAGCACCAATCAGAGTCACTCTCACTAATGCTGTCAAACACACTCTGAGGAGCACCAATCAGAGTCACTGTCACTAATGCTGTCAAACACACTCTGAGGAGCACCAATCAGAGTCACTGTCACTAATGCTGTCAAACACACTCTGAGGAGCACCAATCAGAGTCACTGTCACTAATGCTGTCAAACACACTCTGAGGAGCACCAATCAGAGTCACTGTCACTAATGCTGTCAAACAAGCTCTGAGGAGCACCAATCAGAGTCACTCTCACTAATGCTGTCAAACACGCTCTGAGAAGCACCAATCAGAGTCACTCTCACTAATGCTGTCAAACACGCTCTGAGGAGCACCAATCAGAGTCACTCTCACTAATGCTGTCAAACACGCTCTGAGGAGCACCAATCAGAGTCACTCTCACTAATGCTGTCAAACACGCTCTGAGGAGCACCAATCAGAGTCACTCTCACTAATGCTGTCAAACACACTCTGAGGAGCACCAATCAGAGTCACTCTCACTAATGCTGTCAAACACACTCTGAGGAGCACCAATCAGAGTCACTCTCACTAATGCTGTCAAACACACTCTGAGGAGCACCAATCAGAGTCACTCTCACTAATGCTGTCAAACACGCTCTGAGGAGTACCAATCAGAGTCACTCTCACTAATGCTGTCAAACACACTCTGAGGAGCACCAATCAGAGTCACTCTCACTAATGCTGTCAAACACACTCTGAGGAGCATCAATCAGAGTCACTCTCACTAATGCTGTCAAACACACTCTGAGGAGCACCAATCACAATGATAAACAAAAATATACTCAAATAAACTCAAATAAACTCAAATATACTCGAATAAACTCAAATATACTCGAACATACTCGAATAAACTCAAATATACTCAAACATACTCTGATCTGTGATTGGCTGATAAAGATCTGGTCAGAGTTCAGCTTTATCATGTGACGCTGTGTTCATTCACACGCCTCTCTGTGCTGGACTCTGATTGGCTGCCAGTGCAGAACAGTCAGAGGACACACACACACACACACACACTGTATGCGGAGGTCAGGTCACATGTTTTGGGTGGTTGATGGGAAATGAGCCAGAATTAGAGGTGCATCGGGTGACTAGCGCTGCAGATCTCCTACCTGGTGGTTGTGCTGGTGTCCGACAGCGATGGCCGCCACCGTCTGCGCCTGCAGGTGTGTTTTTACCTGTAGAAACACACACAGGACATACATCAGGCTCATGTAAACACACGGATCTCTGTAAATAGACTCTGAGTCTGTAGTAAATACTCTTCTTTCACTTCCTCTGCCTTTCTGATATTTGAGCCCGTCACTGGAAGCCTTACTGTCAACACTGTGTGTGTGTGTGTGTGTGTGTGAACATGGTGGTTATTGTAGTTGCACAAACAAAGATTCAGTATTCCTCAAAATCAGTGAAATGCAGAATCAGAATACTATGCAAACCTCCAATAACTAAATATGTTAAATAAAACATACATTTTCATGCATTTAATCTCACTTTATTGACTAATGTTCTTGCTTCTGACCTTCAATGATTCAGTGAAACCATGACCAAAAATGAATATAGATTATTTTTGTTTTTATTGGTAAAGTTCTCCTGCATCTATTCTTCCGTTATCCAGAACAGCAGCTTTGTTTGAGCCTCTACTGTACACTACTGTACACGCGTGAATTTACATTTACTTCAGCCTGAGGCTTATTATTTTACTTCTGGTTTGAAAGGGTCTTTACATTTGGCCAAAATTATAATTTTTTTTGTTATAAAAAAAGCAAGCCCAGCCCAGGTGGAAAAAAAAGTAACGCAAAAGTAACGTAACGCATTACTTTTCTAAAAAATATCTAAGTAGCACAATTAGTTACTTTATAATGGAGTAGCGCAATATTGTTATACATTGCTTTTCAAAGTTACGTTCCCCTAACCCTAACCCTGACTACCAACAGTACAGACACTGAGTGGCGCGAGTCTCCTACCAGATACGCGGGCGAGGCGACGAAGGCCCCCAGAGCTCCAGCCGCGGCCCCTGCGATCAGACTCCCTCCGGGGCCGTCAGTGAGGCCCGAGGCCTGTGTGTAGGAGTAGAACCCGAGCCGGACCCCATTCATCACGCCCTGGTACAGCAGTGCCGCCGTGAGCCCCTTCTGCAGGCCCCGGACCCCGTCGGTGCGGCCCACGAGCCACAGCGCCTGCAGGACCCCGCGGTAGAGCCGCTGGTAGGAGCCGCGGGCCCTCAGCTCGCCCTGCAGCTGCAGACGGGTCTTCACCACCTCCAGCGGGTTGGTGAACACACACGCCCCGCAGCACGCCAGCGCGCCCAGGCTGAAGTCCAGCGGGGGCCACAGGGGCCCGGGGCCGAGGGACGGCGGAGGGGTCAGGGGCCGCGTCACAGACATGTCTGGAGCCAGGAGACACGAAGATCCTGCTGGGGTGCTGGTTATCTCGTCATATTCATGTGTGTGACAGTATACTGCATTAGCATGTTTCTGAGAAATCAATTCCAGGATTCAAATCTGCAACAAAGTTAATTTAACATTTAATTTAAAAAAGCAAAATAACATGACAAATCATGCTCTATGATGAACTGTTTAAACCCGAATAGATGCCCCTTATAGACGACCCCTATAAATGTCCCATATAGAAAACCCCTATAGATGTGATTTCGATTTTTACATTTATTTAGCAGACGCTTTTATCCAAAGCGACTTGCAATAATAGAATATATAGAAGCAGTCCCATGTAGACAACCACTATAAATGTCCCATATAGACAACCCCTATAGATGTCCCGTATAGACAACCACTAAAGATGTCCCATATAGACAACCCCTATAGATGTCCCATATAGACAACGACTATAGATGTCCCATATAGACAACCCCTATAGATGCCCCATATAGACAACCACTATAGATGTACCATATAGACAACCCCTATAGATGTACCATATAGACAACCCCTATAGATGTACCATATAGACAACCCCTATAGATGTCCCATATAGACAACCACTATAGATGTCCCATATAGACAACCACAATGCTCTATGTTGAACTGTTAAACATCCGTTTATCTTGTGATTTGCATATAGGAGAAATCATCAAAGCATGTTTTAATCCTATAAGCACAACAGTTAAATTGCCGTTGAAAAGTTTTGGATTGGATGTTTCATAGAAAGTTTAAAAAAAAACAGCATTAATCTGAAATAGAATATTTTGTAACATTAAACACTACCGTTCCAAAGTTTGGGGTCAGTAAGAATTATTTATTTATTTTTTGGGGAATAAATAAATAAAAAAAATACTTTTATTCATCAAAGATAAATTGAATTGATCAAAAGTGACAGTAAAGATATTTGTAATGTTACAAAAGATTCTATTTCAAATAAATGCTGTTCTTTTGAAATATCTATTCATCAAAGAATCCTGAAATAAAAATGTAAACAACTCTTTTCAACATTGATAATAATCATAAATGTGTCTTGATCATCGCATCATATTAATCATGTGACACTAAAGGCTTGAGTAATGATGCTGAAAATGCAGCTTTGATAACAGGAATAAATTACACTACAATATACTGACATAGAACACACTTATTTTAAATTGTAATAATATTTCATAAGATTACTATTTCATAAGATTACTGTTTTTTGTGTGGTAATATGCAGCCTTGGTGAGCAGACTTATTTTAAAAACATTACAAATCTTACCGATCATAAACTTTGAACAGCAGTTTATACTATATACAAACAATTCAACAGCACGATAAACTTTACATTAGTATTTTCTCAGTATTAACACGTCTTACCGAGTCCGCTCGCGTTTCTGTTTGTGATTCACACACGCGCTCGTAAACATGAAGCGCTTCCCGAAAGCCCCGCCCACTGCTTCTACCTGACCAATCAGCGCACAGCTTCTCCTCCGCCTCACAACCTCCCCAGCGGACAGCCAATGGCGTCGTAGAAACACAAAATAAATTTAAATGGGTTAAAGGTGAAATCCTGTCTAAAGTCCCGCTGCGGATGTTAAACTCGCATTCTTCAGTCAAAAACAGAACAATGGGTACAAACTGCTGCAATCACACACACTAAAGCATAGATGCACAATTAATTCGTTACATTTATATAGCGCTTTCTAGGTACTCAAAGCACTTTACATAAGATCAATCAACTGAGGAACATGTTAAATTATAGCAATAATATTCTTTGTGATTGAATATCAGAACTGTTTCATCTGAAGGCATTTGAAAGAAAATATAGGCTGAAGGAGCAGTTTTTACAGTGACGATGATCATGTGACGTCACGTGACTGAACAGCTTTATCGCGTTATTATGGTAAAGATCGTAAAAACGCACGCCACATTATATCAGAGAATTTTTTAAGACATGGAGAACTTTATTTTCGTTTACAATCCAGTCTCATTCCCTCCACAGCACTATCTCACACTCTCTCTCTCTCTCTCTCTCTCACACACACACGTTTAATGTAAACAATGCAGGCTGAAAGAGCGGTAAAAAATATCCATTTCATCAGTTCATCCTACAATCGTGTTTCCTTCAGTCAGATCGGCGTTTCTGAGGGTGAAATGCGACAGAAACAATAAAACATTCCCTTCTAGATTTCTCTCTCTCTCACACACACACACAAAACACGCACGCACTCAAACACGCGCGCGCGAAGACGCACACACACTTGCAGAGAACATAGCAAAAACCTCATTCATTCACCCATAAATTGAAACAACAAATATGTTTGAGTGTCCTTTATATGAGTTGAGCAGTATTTTAAGGTAAATTAGTGTAAGGGCAGCAGTCGTGTCGTGGCGGCTAGCGCTCCTCCATTACCTCTTGGCGCGGACGAAGTACAAGGCGTTGGTTTTGGGGTAATATTTGACGTTCTGCTTTTTGTCCATGAGTCCGCCGAAGATAATGAGCTCCCCGCGGCCCTGAACCACCGTGTGCAGGCTAGTCTCTGGCGGCCCCGTGACCGCGCTAGCCGCTCCGCCGCCGCCGTACACCTTCCACGACACCACTCCCTCTGCCTTGGCACGCGACACGTCCAGCAGGTACATCTGCATGGGTTTGCAGTTGAGCGACTGGTACAGCGGCTTGCCCACGTTAAGGCTCTGTGGCGGGTGGTGTGCAAGCCGGCGGGCGATGGGCGGGAGTGAGTGGGCATCAGCCTGTGGCGGGCTGGAAGAGGTGGGCGGAGTCACAGCGGAGGCGCTAGGCTGGGGTTGCGATGGCGAGGATGAGGATGACGAGGCTTTAACGGCCTCCAGGCCACGGCGCAGGGCGGCGGGAGAAACTGCTCCCGGCGGGGTGTGTGGAGGCGTGTGTAGCCCGTTAGCGCCGAGCGGGTCGCCGTCCCAGCTGTAGTCCGCGGGTCGCGCGGGTGGAGACACCGCTGCTGGGCTAGTGCGCGGCGACGGAGACGAGCCGTTGAGTAGCGGAGGGCTATCGGGGCCGCGCGAGGGCGACGGACTCCCGTCCCGCGGTCGCGCCGACGCTCTGGGCCGTAGCGTTCCCCAGCGCCCATTCACACACGGTGCCTCCTCGATCGCGCCCAGAACCACCCCCGCCGCGCCGCTACGCACCGGGGACTGGGAGCGCTGGGAGGACGGGTCCGGGCCCAGAGGAGCAGGAGTGGAGCTGATGGGGGACGGCCGAGAGTTCAGACTCGGGCTGAGAGGAGCTCGACCAGACGGAGCCTGAGAGAACACCACCACACACTGACCCACCTGAGAGAGAGAGAGAGAGAGAGAGAGAGAGAGAGAGAGAGAGAGAGAGAGAGAGAGAAAGAAAATGCAGAACTTTAAGGCTCAATATAATTTAAACGGATGAGTTATAGAAATATTCACCCCCTCACAGTCGTCATGAAGGGCAACATTAGCGATATAGACCAAATCCTTTTTGCCCCAGACTGTAAACATGTTTATTCTGCTGTAAAGTTGGCCATTTTAACATGGGGGTTTATGGGATTGCGTCTCTTCTGCAGCCGACCTCTAGTGGCCAGTGGAGGAACTGCAGTTTAATCTCTTCAGTGCTGAGAGAGAGAGAGAGACAGAGAGGGAGAGAGAGAGAGAGGGAGAGAGAGAGACAGAGAGGGAGAGAGAGAGACAGAGAGGGAGAGAGAGAGAGAGAGAGAGAGAGAGAGAGAGAGAGAGAGAGTGAGAGAGAGAGAGAGAGAGAGAGAGAGAGAGAGAGAGAGAGAGAGGGGATGGTTGCCGCTGGATATGGAATTTTTTTCCCTTTTTATTTATCTATATGTTTGTATATGTCTATTGCTTTGGCAATATTGGGGTATTTCACACAGTCATGCCAATAAAGCTCATTCGAACGGAATAGAATTGGAGGATCTGAATGTGATCTGCAGTGTGTAATGTAAGAGAGTGACGGCACCTTGCAGGCCGGATGGCACCAGAGCTCCGGTGCGCCGTGATCCTCGTTCTCCACCCGGAGCTGCTGCCACGTCCAGCTGGAGGCGCTCATGTGCAGCAGCCAGGCGTCCTTCAGCAGCTGCGCACACACACACACACACACACACACACACACACAGTATACCTTAAGTGAGCGAAACAGACGTTTCTAAGCACTTATCCGATGGCAGTACTAAAGGGATAGTAGGATATGCACTTTTGAGGACTTTATGGACAAAACAGAAACCGATTATAAAGCTTGGAAGAGCAGGACATTTTTTTATATAACTCTGTGTTCGCCTGAAAGATGAATGTCATATACACTAGGATGACTTGAGGGAGAGTAAATCATGGGCTAATTTTCATTTTTGGGTGAACTATCCCTTTAAATAAGTGATAAGTTTGTCAATTTTGGGTTTTTCAGCCCAAAATGTTAATTTACGACTCCTCCCTATACTAAACCTGTGCTGACTGAAATAAAACAAGTTGATAAAAAGATTAAATCCAATATCTGACGCTAACAGCATAACCAGAGCTGAAGAAGGTTGGTCATACGCACACACACATGTATATATATATACTCGCACTCCTTAAACAGCAGATACTCACAGCGTTCGGCCCGCCGCAGCCGCCCAGAATCAACAGCGTCTCGCTGTCAATCACGATCTGAGGGACACAGTGAGCGCATCAGTTTCAGCGGCATCATGGGAAGGGTTAGAGGGTTTAACGAGAAGAGTTACCTGAGACTGGCCTCCGCGCGGGTGAGGAGACGGGCCGCTGACACTGGGCTTGGACCAGGACCAATGCTCCAGATCCAGGAGCCACACCTCGTTACTCCTGAGACACACAAACACGCACGCACACACACACACACAGATGAGACACACACACACACAGAAAGATAGACAGACAGTCAGATAGATAAACACTATATTGCCAAAGGTTTTGAGACGTCTGCCAAACAACCCCGCACCATAATCCGCCCTCCACCAAACAACCCCGCACCATAACCCCCCCTCCACCAAACAACCCCGCACCATAACCCCCCCTCCACCAAACAACCCCGCACCATAATCCGCCCTCCACCAAACAACCCCGCACCATAACCCCCCCTCCACCAAACAACCCCGCACCATAATCCGCCCTCCACTAAACAACCCCGCACCATAACCCCCCCTCCACCAAACAACCCCGCACCATAACCCCCCCTCCACCAAACAACCCCGCACCATAACCCCCCTCCATCAAACAACCCCGCACCATAACCCCCCCTCCATCAAACAACCCCGCACCATAACCCCCCCTCCATCAAACAACCCCGCACCATAACCCCCCCTCCACCAAACGACCCCGCACCATAACCCCCCCTCCATCAAACGACCCCGCACCATAATCCCCCCTCCACCAAACAACCCCCCCTCCATCAAACAACCCCGCACCATAACCCCCCCTCCATCAAACAACCCCGCACCATAACCCCGCCTCCACCAAACAACCCCGCACCATAACCCCCCCTCCACCAAACAACCCCGCACCATAACCCCCCCTCCACCAAACAACCCCGCACCATAACCCCCCCTCCACCAAACAACCCCGCACCATAACCCCCCCTCCACCAAACAACCCCGCACCATAACCCCACCTCCACCAAACAACCCCGCACCATAACCCCCCCTCCACCAAACAACCCCGCACCATAACCCCCCCTTCACCAAACAACCCCGCACCATAACCCCCCCTCCACCAAACAACCCCGCACCGTAACCCCCCCTCCACCAAACCACCCCGCACCGTAACCCCCCCTCCACCAAACCACCCCGCACCGTAACCCCCCCTCCACCAAACCACCCCGCACCGTAACCCCCCCTCCACCAAACCACCCCGCACCGTAACCCCCCCTCCACCAAAGAACCCCGCACCGTAACCCCTCCTCCACCAAACAACCCCGCACCATAACCCCCCCTCCACCAAACAACCCCGCACCGTAACCCCCCCTCCACCAAACAACCCCGCACCGTAACCCCCCCTCCACCAAACAACCCCGCACCGTAACCCCCCTCCACCAAACAACCCCGCACCGTAACCCCCCCTCCACCAAACAACCCCGCACCATAACCCCCCCTCCACCAAACAACCCCGCACCGTAACCCCCCTCCACCAAACAACCCCGCACCGTAACCCCCCCCACCAAACAACCCCGCACCGTAACCCCCCCTCCACCAAACAACCCCGCACCGTAACCCCCCCCTCCACCAAACAACCCCGCACCATAACCCCCCCTCCACCAAACAACCCCGCACCATAACCCCCCCTCCACCAAACAACCCCGCACCGTAACCCCCCTCCACCAAACAACCCCGCACCGTAACCCCCCCACCAAACAACCCCGCACCGTAACCCCCGCACCAAACAACCCCGCACCGTAACCCCCCCCCCACCAAACAACCCCGCTCCGTAACCCCCCCCCACCAAACAACCCTAGACCGTAACGCCCCCCACCAAACAACCCCGCACCGTAACCCCCCCTCCACCAAACAACCCCGCACCGTAACCCCCCCTCCACCAAACGTTAAACTAGGCACAATGCAGTCAGGCATTATTTCACAGATGTGTGTAGAAGCGTCCCTAGGTGAAAAAGACGTATGCATTAAATGTATTGAACATGCATTATAGTATATTTTTATTGTACTAAAAACATACTCAAGTACATTTTTAATACATTTATGTGGCGAACAGGACGGCCGAGGGACGTGAGAGAACGGCGCGAGGCCGGTGGTGCGATTGCTAATGAGCAACACCTGTGAGGCACACCGGTCTCGCATCTCTCACGGAGGAGCGGAAGCATAAAGGAGGAGCGACGACGTTGATGATCGAGAGAGGAACAGGCCTGTGTTTTAGTTTTTGTATGTTATTTTAGCCAGCAGTCGTCCGCGAGGGGCTGCTGGCAGTTCCTTATGTTTATTTTCGGTAGCCAGCAGTCGTCCGCGAGGGGCTGCTGGCGGTATTTTGGTTGTTTGTTTTATTTTAAATAAATTATATTTTGATTGTTCGCCGGTTCCCGCCTCCTTCTTCCCTGAACATTGCTACAATTTAATAGTACGTCTTTTTCACCTGGGTCTGCATGTCTAGTGCTTGATTTATACACCTGTGGCCATGGAAGTGATTGAACACCTGAATTCAATGATTTGGAGGCGTGTCCCAATACTTTTGGCAATATAGTGTACACAGACACACACACACACACACACAACACAGGCTCATACGCACATCTGCCGGGCCCCCAGTGAGCCCCCGAACACCACCATTGTGCTGCCGATGACGGAGGAGGAGTGGCCAGCCATGGGCGGAGGCCCGTGAGTCGTCACGATGCAGTTCCACCTGCAGCCACAAGGGGGCGGAGTCAATGACACACCATGTGATCAAACACGACATACACTCAAAGCTCTTTACCACACACTTGCAAACAGCAGGTTTTTAATGTTCTCACCAGTTCTTGGAGGGCGAGTAGGTGTGTATCTCGTCGAAGAAGCGCTCGGGCTGGTGCAGTGGGTACGGGCTGGGCCGGGTCCACCCGCCGAACAGAACCAGCAGGTCCCGGTACATGACCAGCGTGGCCCCGGCCTTAGGGGACGGGTACGAGCCTGAACATGGCAGAGAGAAAGAGAGAGAGATTGAGTGTGTGTGTGAGTGAGTGAGTGTGTGTGTGAGTGAGTGAGTGTGTGAGTGAGTGAGTGTGTGAGTGTGTGTGTGTGTGTGTGTGTGTGTGTGTGTGAGTGTCACCTGACGCCAGCGGGCGGATCCACTCTTTGCTGTTGAGGTCCAGACGCCACAGGTCGTTGAAGGCCGCGTTACAGCTACTCTGAGTGCAGCCGCCGAACACGTACATCGACTGGTTACTGTCGTAATAACACGCGCCTGCAACCCAACACATGATCTTCAGTCTTTAACACTCGGTTGTGTTTCTGTCGAGTTTTTGTCTATTTGTCTGAGCGATGGCAGACGGAGGAGTGAACTTTATCTTTCACAATAAGATTCATGCCGGCTGTTTAACTCTAACATCAGTGAGGGATTCATACATTTTAACATAATAGTATTTCTTACTAAATGTGTTGTAATTTTTAGATTGTTATGTAAATATGTAATTTTACTCTTTTACCATCTGTCTAGGGACTGCAGATGAAAAATAACTCTGCAATAAACCTGCAATAAATAAATAAATAAATTAGAATGATTTAAACTGAAAACTTGCAATTAGTTGGGAAAGAACTGGTTCAAAAGAGTAATTTCAAAATAATCTATTCTGATTGTGTGTGTGTGAGTGTGTGTGTGTGTGTGAGTGTGTGTGTGTGATGAGGGCAGAAATGTGTATAATGACACTGGAATCACAACGTGAACGTGATTTATGAGGAGATTTCCTGAGTCCTCGTATTTCAAATGGCTTTAAAAACATACAACAGTGTTTTATTAAAAATGTAAAACTGCATAAAGTTTTCTGTGATGGGTACATTTAGGCGTTGGGTTAGTGTGTGTGTGTGTGAGTGTGTGAGAGCAGTTACTGACTGTGTGAGAAGCGTTGTGTTATGGGCGTTCCAGGATACGGATAAGTGCGACTCTCCCACTGGATGTTTCCCTCCTGAACGGCCCGCAGGAAACCATGATAACACTGATACGCCACACCTGAGACACACACACACACACACACAACGTTAAACATGTCTCACATCTCAGTGTCACATGACTATCAGCACCACACTATAAACTATAATAAACACTGGAACTATAACGAGAACTAAACTGACAAATTTTACGATAACTATAATGATAATTATATTAAAAAAAATAACGATAACTACAACTGGCTGTCAATGTTTTTATCATTCATCAGCTGGAAAAAATTGTTTTGAAAGTGATTCCAGTGACATCGTTCCTCTGAGCCGTTATCGTTGTGGACTCCTAGAGTTAGAGCGATTGAACTGCTATTATCCGACTGACCTTTGATGAGGCGGTACCACTGTTTGCACACGAGCGCCGCCATCTTGTGCTCCTGATAGGGCGACAGGAAGGACAGGATGAACTCCAGCACCTCCTCCGGGAGCTCACCCATGCTGTGAGCACTGGCCCCGCCCCCTGACGACGGGGCCCCGCCCCCTGACGCTAGAGCCCCGCCCTCCTCCGTGTCCATGGCAACCAGGCAGCCGTCTTCCCCATCTGAGCCGCGAGACATCACGCCGTCTGCACGTCTGTCTGCGGACACACACACCTGAGGTCATGTGACCCGAAAACAAATCACGTACTTGTGCACTATTCTACGTCATTTTGTAGTATAAATAAGCGAGTAGTGCGTTTGCACTGAAAACACTACAAAGAAAAAGCGCACTTTAAATACCCGGATGATGCGCTTATTTAACTGAATAAACGAGGTGTGGAACGCTGGACACTTCATGCACTCGACTGTCGCAGGGGGAGGGGCTTTGAAGAGACAAAATAAACGTATAAAGTTCATACACCACACGGTTGAGTACACAAGTACAGTGTATAAGTGCATAGTGCATGATTTGGGACACAGCTCCTCACATCTGAGGTCATGTGACCCGGAAACAGACTGTGAACCATTTAAAACTGTCGCTCACGATGTGATTTGTCATTTACGATATTCCCCAATCACATACTTTAGTAATCATCGCACATTAGGTATCATTCCATATCATTCATTCTGTGAAAACTGTTTGGAAATTGCGTTACCATGGAAACAGCAGTTTAAAATCTTTCATTTTTTGTGATATCAACTTCAAATTCGGTCAGACAGAAGGCTTTGATTTTCTAGCGTTTCTAAAGTTCAAATTATTTCATACATTATATCCTGTGTAAAATAAACACGTTTGGTTCAGTAAACTTAGACTTCTATAACTTTTTAACACTTTAATTTTTTTTAATATTCTTAAAGTGTCTCTTTGAGACACACACGCATTTTCGTTCAGAGGGATATGACAGTTAACGGGTTAAACTCAACTTCATGTCAAAGTCGTTCATAAGAAGAAAGTGCCTTTAATAATGGAAGCGTTTTCACAGCACAACAGCTGAAGCTCCACCGATGAGTGTCAATGATCGCGTTATTCTCTCTAGAGCTGATCTTCATCATCAGAACAGTGCTATACTTCCACACATGTACTCGAGGACTGCCTCAGGCGTGTTTACTAGAGTAAAAGCAGGGTATTTCCAGCTGCTGCTTCATTAGCTGAGCGCTAACAGCCGGTTGATTCTCGTGTAACGCGGCTGATGACGCTGCGGGCGTCGCGAGGCTGACGCGCGAGGCTTTACCTGTGTGCGTGACTCTCGGTCTGTCTCTCGCCCGCGCGCTGCTTCTGTTTTTCTGCTGTTGTTTGTGTTTCTCTTTATCAGCTGCTCTCTTGAACCTCCTCACTCCAAACATCCGCCATCTTCCCTCCGCACGGGAGCGCGCACGCACACATGTCACGCGTCTCAGAGCGTGCGCGTGCGCATCCGTCACGTTAGGGCGCGCCCGCTGTTTCTCCGAAATAAGCGTTTATTGATACATTTTTTTTTTTAGACTATTTTATTTGTCTGAGGCTTGATTTTTGAGCATTTGTAAGTAATAATTGTATGACATACTGTGAATTACAATGACATACGTCCAGGGTTTGAAATGAACATTTTGACTCACCGGCCAATTTGGTTAAATTTTTAAGTTACCGGGCGTTCAGAATTTCTACTAGACAAAAAAGATTTTGAAGGAGTTACACTGCACTCACGATCATCAAGGTGCCAGACAAACAAGACTAAAGATCTAAAAAAATAAATACTGTCCGCACACTTATCCTTTAAGCAAATTTAATCACCAAGCTGTCGGTCAAAAGACCATCCTCAGGGCATGGGATACTAGACAAAAAAGAAAAAGAAAATAAAAGAAATTAACCATATATATATATATATATATATATAATAGCATTTGGATTTCATACATTAATTTCTTATTGAAACAAAATCTCCTCCCTTCCTCTTTCATCCTGATCTTTTTTTCTTTTTTTTTTACCAAAAAATGTGTTTTAGGTGGACAGATCAATACAGTACAAAGAACATCAAAAACATTTAGGATGTTGGAAAATAGCAAGTTTTTTCTGTTAACCAAATGCTTTTTAATCTTCGCTCCTGCTTCAATGTAAATGAACACGCGCGCCGTTATTCGTCGTGTAGTTTTTAACACGTGTGTGTTAAGGTAAGTAGATATGAGCAGATTCTGCAATACTGTATTCAATATCACGATGACTCACGAGCAAATCTGCAGATTTGGCCACACGAACGTCCCCAGAAAAGTGAGTAAACATAATAAGTAACAACACGCAAAATTGGCTCGTGATTTGACAACGTTACCCGCCGATTTTTAGGCATGTGGCGGTGACAGGTGTGTTGGACATCGGCTAAGCTGGACGGAACCGACCACAGCTGAAGTGAAATAATGCAATATTTGTCAAATACACGCGTGCGTTTCCATTTAAAAGCCTACTTTACGCTTAATACAGCTTAATACGCCTATATAGGCTACTATTTAAATAATGTAGTGGGGTCTATGTATTTTAATCAGTTTTATTTTGATAAACATGACACAATATAACATTGCGACTACATGAAAAGAGATTTGACTTATAAAAAACAGGTTTGTGAACATTAATGGATCTGAAGGTGTACGAATAAACATGAGCGTTGTCACGCGGTGAATCCGGCCAATCATGGACCAGCTGTGTCGTCATCAGAGCTCGTGCAGCCGCTCTGGAGAAGCTGCGCTGGCGGAGTCCTGCGGCTGCACGTGAATCACTCTCGCGCTACTTTGATGGCATACGTCATAGTCACGTGGCGTCGGCGCTGCATCAGGTCGGACAAAATTTCTAACCAGCATGCACTGCTTCAAGTCAGCCACCAATCGGTCTTCGCAGAGCTGCATGAAGTCGAACAAGCCTAATTTCAAACCCTGCATATGTCATAATATGATAATAAAATGATCCATTTTTCTTTGGGAACATGATCTGCTAAATAAACGAAAATACATATGATTTTATTTCGAGGCTAGGGTCTTGAGATCTCGACCACTCGCACAGAACGATTAACACTAGCAAAAATCAGCTGTTTGCAATGAACAAATCAAACAAAAGTAATTGAAATAACTCAACACAACAAATGTTTTCTTCAAATTCAACTAAAAATTCAACTTTTAATGACCTCTGCAGTCTCAGAATTCCTCAACCCCGTGAATAGAATCCCTCACAACAGCACAAATCTGCAGATCAGGAGTTGTCTCGCTAATCAAGGGCTTCATGAGCTGCACCAGGTGTGCGTGAGCTGGAACACGTGAAATATATAAAAGCACCAGCAGTTTTATGATTCTGTTCTGTGGAGCGATGACACAACTGGATCTTCTCTATTCAGTGAGTGTGTGTGAGGTAATCTGAGCTGCTAACGCTAACACACACACACACACACACACACACACACACACACACACACACACACACACACACACACACACACACACTCACTCACTCACTCACTCACTCACTCTCTGGGGACATCAGAGAATTATTTTACATCTTGTGAAAAGGGCATTATAACACTCCTTTAAAAGTTGCATTTTCAGTTGAATTTGGGGAAACCACTGAAACATTTGTTGTGTTGATCTATTTCAATTACTTTTGGTGATTGGGTGAACAGATTCCACAAAGATTTAGCTTTTAAATCCTTACATGGCATGTCTTGTAGCACCACTTCTTTACTTTAATAATATTAAACATACTATAACATATACCAAAATATCATGAGTATATTCATATTGTTAGTCAAGTTTATGCATTTGCAGATGTAACTTTCATTACATTCAGGGTACACATGTATGAATCAGTCCATGTTGACTGACTCGACAAGCAGACAAACTTGGTTCAACTCAAACATGAAGACAATGAAAGTTTACTGTCAGACATAAGATCAGGTTTCACTAATTTCATGAACCGGTTTCCAGTCTCTGTGATCATTACCAGTACACACCAGCCACAGACACAAACACGAGTTACTGCGGTTTTAATCATTGCTTCTACTAATACATGAGCGCGACTCTAAACCAGCGTTAAACTGGAGTCCCGTCAGGTTTGCTCTGCTCTGATGTCACTTCCTGCAGAGGGCTGAGCACTTCCTGTGCCGTTAGCGTAGGCGTGAAGCCCGTGTTCGCGCCTTTAGCGGGTGTTTCTGGCGCCGGTCGGCCCGTGTTGTCCAGGACTCCTTCTCCATGAAGCCAGTCCATCTTCTGCTGGTGCTGTCGGACCGCCTCGTCCACACGGGCCTCGATCATGGCCTCCGTCAGGACCCCGTCCTCAGACGCGTACGCCGCCGCCTACACACACACACACACACACACACACACACACACACACACACACACACACACAGTGTGCATTCAGACACACATGTAGACATTATAAAATATTTTTTTTGGTTAAGTTTTTGCACTTTTAGTTTGAATTCTGAGCATTTTTAGGTTTTTCTGTGTGTACTGAAGCATTCCTCACATCCCACTCGTTCACGGGGGTCAGATTGATCCGCGAGGGCAGGGGTTGTTACTTTTTAAAATTTCACAAAACTCCTCAAATCCATGACATTTTTTTGTGTATTTGTGGTTCAGGTGCGACAAAAGTTCAGGGGTCTTGGACCCTCCGATGAACAAAATGAAATGACCCGACGGAAGGATGAGGGTAAATATAATTTCCATGTTTGTTACTAAGTTTTTAGCATGTTTAGTGTTGCTGAACGAGGAACAGACCTGCCAGGCGACTCCGAGCTTAGAGATTTCTCGTCCAGACATGCCGTCCACACGCTTG
Organism: Meda fulgida; assembly: GCA_030578275.1. NCBI lineage: Eukaryota > Metazoa > Chordata > Actinopteri > Cypriniformes > Leuciscidae > Meda > Meda fulgida. The sequence continues at coordinate 290,662 of CM060637.1, forward strand.
GCGATCTCCGAACACTTCAGCCCGTAATCAAACTGAGCCAGCTTCAGCCGCCTAAACACAACCAATCAGTCAATCAACCAATCAATCATCTGTGTGTGTGTGTGTCTCTATGTGTGTGTGTGTGTGTGTATCTGTGCGTTTGTGTGTGTGTCTATGTCTGTGTGTGTGTCTGTGTGTGAGTGTGTGTGTATCTGTGCGTGTGTGTGTGTGTGTATCTGTGCGCGTGTGTGTGTGTGTGAGAAAGAGTTTCTGTGTGTGTGTGTGTGTGTGTGTGTCTATGAGAGTGTGTCTGTGTGTGTGTGTGTGTGTGTGTGAGAGAGAGTGTGTGTGAGAGTGTGTGTGTCTGTGTGTTTCTATGCGTGTGTGTGTGTGAGAGTGTCTGTGTGTGTGTGTGTGTGTGTGTGTGAGAGTGTGTGAGTGTGAGAGAGTGTGTGTGAGAGAGTGTGTGTGTGTGAGTGTGTGAGTGAGTGTGAGTGTGTGTGTGAGAGAGTGTGAGTGTGTGTGTGAGAGAGTGTCTAAGTGTGTGTGTGTGTGTGTGAGAGAGTGTCTGTTTGTGTGTGTGTGAGAGTGTGTGTATGTGAGTGTGAGAGTGTGTGTGTGTGTGTGTGTGTGTGTGTGTGTGAGAGAGAGAGAGAGAGAGAGAGAGTCTCACTGGCGTCCTCCAGTGGCCGGCTCCAGCACGTATCGGTCGAAGTACAGTCGCACGAGTCTCTCTCTCTCTTCGGGTCCTGGCAGCGTGAAGTTCACAATCTCGTCGATTCGGTCGTTTATGGCCCAGTCAAACTGCTCAGGCTGATTACTGGCCAACACCAGCATGAACCTGCACACACACACACACATATGATAAACACACCAGCGAGAGGCAGACAGGTGAGTGCGTCAGAGAGACAGACGGGTGAGTGTGTCAGAGAGACAGACGGGTGTGTGCGTCAGAGAGACAGTGTGTGTTTGCGTCAGAGAGACAGTGTGTGTGTGCGTCAGAGAGACAGACGGGTGAGTGTGTCAGAGAGACAGTGTGTGTTTGCGTCAGAGAGACAGTGTGTGTTTGCGTCAGAGAGACAGTGTGTGTGTGTGCGTCAGAGAGACAGACGGGTGAGTATGTCAGAGAGACAGTGTGTGTGTCAGAGAGACAGTGTGTGTGTGCATCAGAGAGACAGTGTGTGTTCGTCAGAGAGACAGTGTATGTTTGTGTCAGAGAGACAGTGTGTGTTCGTCAGAGAGACAGTGTGTGTGTGCGTCAGAGAGGCAGTGTGTTTGCGTCAGAGAGACAGTGTGTGTGCGTCAGAGAGGCAGACAGGTGAGTGCGTCAGAGAGACAGTGTGTGTGTGCGTCAGAGAGACAGTGTGTGTGTGCGTCAGAGAGACAGTGTGTGTGTGTGCGTCAGAGAGACAGACGGGTGAGTATGTCAGAGAGACAGTGTGTGTGTGTGCGTCAGAGAGACAGTGTGTGTGTCAGAGAGATAGTGTGTGTTTGCGGCAGAGAGACAGTGTGTGTGTGCGTCAGAGAGACAGTGTGTGTGTGTGCGTCAGAGAGACAGTGTGTGTGTCAGAGAGACAGTGTGTGTGTGCGTCAGAGAGACAGTGTGTGTGCGTCAGAGAGACAGTGTGTGTGCGTCAGAGAGACAGACGGGTGAGTATGTCAGAGAGACAGTGTGTGTGTGTGCGTCAGAGAGACAGACGGGTGAGTATGTCAGAGAGACAGTGAGTGTGTCAGAGAGACAGACGGGTGAGTGTGTCAGAGAGACAGTGTGTGTGCGTCAGAGAGACAGTGTGTGTGTGCGTCAGAGACAGTGTGTGTGTGCGTCAGAGAGACAGTGTGTGTGTGTGCGTCAGAGAGACAGACGGGTGAGTATGTCAGAGAGACAGTGTGTGTGTGTGCGTCAGAGAGACAGTGTGTGTGTCAGAGAGACAGTGTGTGTTTGCGTCAGAGAGACAGTGTGTGTGTGTGTGCGTCAGAGAGACAGTGTGTGTGTGTGCGTCAGAGAGACAGACGGGTGAGTATGTCAGAGAGACAGTGTGTGTGTGTGCGTCAGAGAGACAGTGTGTGTGTGCGTCAGAGAGACAGACGGGTGAGTATGTCAGAGAGACAGTGTGTGTGTGTGCGTCAGAGAGACAGACGGGTGAGTATGTCAGAGAGACAGTGTGTGTGTGTGCGTCAGAGAGACAGACGGGTGAGTATGTCAGAGAGACAGTGTGTGTGTGTGTGCGTCAGAGAGACAGTGTGTGTGTGTGTGCGTCAGAGAGACAGACGGGTGAGTATGTCAGAGAGACAGTGTGTGTGTGTGCGTCAGAGAGACAGTGTGTGTGTGTGCGTCAGAGAGACAGTGTGTGTGTGCATCAGAGAGACAGTGTGTGTTCGTCAGAGAGACAGTGTGTGTTTGCGTCAAGAGAGACAGTGTGTGTTCGTCAGAGAGACAGTGTGTGTGTGCGTCAGAGAGGCAGACAGGTGAGTGCGTCAGAGAGACAGTGTGTTTGCGTCAGAGAGACAGTGTGTGTGTGCGTCAGAGAGACAGTGTGTGTGTGCGTCAGAGAGGCAGACAGGTGAGTGCGTCAGAGAGACAGTGTGTGTGCGTCAGAGAGACAGTGTGTGTGTGCGTCAGAGAGACAGACGGGTGAGTATGTCAGAGAGACAGTGTGTGTGTGTGCGTCAGAGAGACAGTGTGTTTGCGTCAGAGAGACAGTGTGTGTGCGTCAGAGAGACAGTGTGTGTGTGCGTCAGAGAGACAGTGTGTGTGTGCGTCAGAGAGGCAGACAGGTGAGTGCGTCAGAGAGACAGTGTGTGTGCGTCAGAGAGACAGTGTGTGTGTGCGTCAGAGAGACAGACGGGTGAGTATGTCAGAGAGACAGTGTGTGTGTGTGCGTCAGAGAGACAGTGTGTGTGTGTGCGTCAGAGAGACAGTGTGTGTGTGCGTCAGAGAGACAGTGTGTGTGTGTGTGTGTGCGTCAGAGAGACAGACGGGTGAGTGTGTCAGAGAGACAGTGTGTGTGTATGCATCAGAGAGACAGACGGGTGAGTGTGTCAGAGAGACAGTGTGTGTGTCAGAGAGACAGTGTGTGTGTGTGTGTGTCAGAGAGACAGTGTGTGTGTCAGAGAGACAGTGTGTGTGTCAGAGAAACAGTGTGTGTGTGTGCGTCAGAGAGACAGTGTGTGTGTGCGTCAGAGAGACAGTGTGTGTGTCAGAGAAACAGTGTGTGTGTGTGTGCGTCAGAGAGACAGTGTGTGTGTGCGTCAGAGACAGTGTGTGTGCGTCAGAGACAGTGTGTGTGTGTGCATCAGAGAGACAGACGGGTGAGTGTGTCAGAGAGACAGTGTGTGTGTGTGTGTGTCAGAGAGACAGTGTGTGGGTGCGTCAGAGACAGTGTGTGTGTGCGTCAGAGAGACAGTGTGTGTGTGCGTCAGAGAGACAGTGTGTGTGTGTGTGTGTGCGCGTCAGAGAGACAGTGTGTGTGTGCGTCAGAGAGACAGTGTGTGTGTGTGTGTGTGTGCGTCAGAGAGACAGTGTGTGTGTGTGTGCGTCAGAGAGACAGTGTGTGTGTGTGCGTCAGAGAGACAGTGTGTGCGTCAGAGAGACAGTGTGTGTGCGTCAGAGAGACAGTGTGTGTGCGTCAGAGAGACAGTGTGTGTGCGTCAGAGAGACAGTGTGTGTGTGCGTCAGAGACAGTGTGTGTGTGTGTGTGCGTCAGAGAGACAGTGTGTGTGTGTGTGTGCGTCAGAGAGACAGTGTGTGTGTGCGTCAGAGAGACAGTGTGTGTGTGCGTCAGAGAGACAGTGTGTGCGTCAGAGAGACAGTGTGTGTGCGTCAGAGAGACAGTGTGTGTGCGTCAGAGAGACAGTGTGTGTTTGTGTCAAAGAGACAGACGGGTGAGTGTGTCAGAGAGACAGTGTGTGTGTGTGTGCGTCAGAGAGACAGACGGGTGAGTGTGTCAGAGAGACAGTGTGTGTGTGCGTCAGAGAGACAGTGTGTGTGTGCGTCAGAGAGACAGTGTGTGTGTGTGTGCGTCAGAGAGACAGTGTGTGTGTGTGTGCGTCAGAGAGACAGTGTGTGTGTGCGTCAGAGAGACAGTGTGTGTTTGTGTCAGAGAGACATTGTGTGTGTTTGCGTCAGAGAGACATTGTGTGTGTTTGCGTCAGAGAGACATTGTGTGTGTGCGTCAGAGAGACAGTGTGTGCGTCAGAGAGACAGTGTGTGTGCGTCAGAGAGACAGTGTGTGTGCGTCAGAGAGACAGACGGGTGAGTGCGTCAGAGAGACAGTGTGTGTTTGTGTCAGAGAGACAGTGTGTGTTTGTGTCAGAGAGACAGTGTGTGTGTGCATCAGAGAGACAGTGTGTGTGTGTGTGCGTCAGAGAGACAGTGTGTGTGTGTGTGCGTCAGAGAGACAGTGTGTGTGTGCGTCAGAGAGACAGTGTGTGTTTGTGTCAGAGAGACATTGTGTGTGTTTGCGTCAGAGAGACATTGTGTGTGTTTGCGTCAGAGAGACAGTGTGTGTGTGCGTCAGAGAGACAGTGTGTGCGTCAGAGAGACAGTGTGTGTGCGTCAGAGAGACAGTGTGTGTGCGTCAGAGAGACAGTGTGTGTGCGTCAGAGAGACAGACGGGTGAGTGCGTCAGAGAGACAGTGTGTGTTTGTGTCAGAGAGACAGTGTGTGTTTGTGTCAGAGAGACAGTGTGTGTTTGTGTCAGAGAGACAGTGTGTGTTTGTTTCAGAGAGACAGACGGGTGAGTGCGTCAGAGAGACAGTGTGTGTGTGCGTCAGAGAGACAGTGTGTGTGAGTGCGTCAGAGAGACAGTGTGTGTGTGCGTCAGAGAGACAGACGGGTGAGTGTCAGAGAGACAGTGTGTGTGCGTCAGAGAGACAGTGTGTGTGTGCGTCAGAGACAGTGTGTTTGTGCGTCAGAGAGACAGTGTGTGTTTGTGTCAGAGAGACATTGTGTGTGTTTGCGTCAGAGAGACATTGTGTGTGTTTGCGTCAGAGAGACAGTGTGTGTGTGCGTCAGAGAGACAGTGTGTGCGTCAGAGAGACAGTGTGTGTGCGTCAGAGAGACAGTGTGTGTGCGTCAGAGAGACAGTGTGTGTGCGTCAGAGAGACAGACGGGTGAGTGCGTCAGAGAGACAGTGTGTGTTTGTGTCAGAGAGACAGTGTGTGTTTGTGTCAGAGAGACAGTGTGTGTTTGTTTCAGAGAGACAGACGGGTGAGTGCGTCAGAGAGACAGTGTGTGTGTGCGTCAGAGAGACAGTGTGTGTGAGTGCGTCAGAGAGACAGTGTGTGTGTGCGTCAGAGAGACAGACGGGTGAGTGTCAGAGAGACAGTGTGTGTGCGTCAGAGAGACAGTGTGTGTGTGCGTCAGAGACAGTGTGTTTGTGCGTCAGAGAGACAGACGGGTGAGTGCGTCAGAGAGACAGTGTGTGCGTCAGAGAGACAGTGTGTGCGTCAGAGAGACAGTGTGTGCGTCAGAGAGACAGTGTGTGTGTACGTCAGAGAGACAGTGTGTGCGTCAGAGAGACAGTGTGTGCGTCAGAGAGACAGTGTGTGTGCGTCAAAGAGAGTGTGTGTTTGTGTCAGAGAGACAGTGTGTGTGCGTCAGAGAGACATTGTGTGTGTTTGCGTCAGAGAGACAGTGTGTTTGTGTCAGAGAGACAGTGTGTGTTTGTGTCAGAGAGAAAGTGTGTGTTTGTGTCAGAGAGACAGACGGGTGAGTGCGTCAGAGAGACAGTGTGTGTGTGCGTCAGAGAGACAGTGTGTGTGAGTGCGTCAGAGAGACAGTGTGTGTGTGCGTCAGAGAGACAGACGGGTGAGTGTGTCAGAGAGACAGTGTGTGTGCGTCAGAGAGACAGTGTGTGTGTGCGTCAGAGACAGTGTGTGTGTGCGTCAGAGAGACAGACGGGTGAGTGCGTCAGAGAGACAGTGTGTGTGCGTCAGAGAGACAGTGTGTGTGTGCGTCAGAGAGACAGACGGGTGAGTGTGTCAGAGAGACAGTGTGTGTGCGTCAGAGAGACAGTGTGTGTGTGCGTCAGAGAGAAAGTGTGTGTGTGCGTCAGAGAGACAGTGTGTGTGTGCGTCAGAGAGACAGTGTGTGTGTCAGAGAGACAGTGTGTGTGTGTGTGCGTCAGAGAGACAGTGTGTGTGTGCGTCAGAGAGACAGTGTGTGTGTGCGTCAGAGAGAAAGTGTGTGTGTGCGTCAGAGAGAAAGTGTGTGTGTCAGAGAGACAGTGTGTGTGTGTGTGCGTCAGAGAGACAGTGTGTGTGTCAAAGAGACAGTGTGTGCGTCAGAGAGACCATGTGTGCGTCAGAGAGACAGTGTGTGCGTCAGAGAGACAGTGTGTGTGTCAGAGAGACAGTGTGTGTGTCAGAGAGACAGTGTGTGTGCGTCAGAGAGACAGTGTGTGTGCGTCAGAGAGAAAGTGTGTGTGTCAGAGAGACAGTGTGTGTGTGTGTGCGTCAGAGAGACAGTGTGTGTGTGTGTGCGTCAGAGAGACAGTGTGTGTGTGTGCGTCAGAGAGACAGTGTGTGTGTGCGTCAGAGAGACAGTGTGTGTGTGCGTCAGAGAGACAGTGTGTGTGTGCGTCAGAGAGAAAGTGTGTGTGTCAGAGAGACAGTGTGTGTGTGTGTGCGTCAGAGAGACAGTGTGTGTGTCAGAGAGACAGTGTGTGTGTGCGTCAGAGAGACAGACGGGTGAGTGTGTCAGAGAGACAGTGTGTGTGTGTCAGAGAGACAGTGTGTGTTTGCGTCAGAGAGACAGTGTGTGTGTGCGTCAGAGAGACAGTGTGTGTGTGTGCGTCAGAGAGACAGACGGGTGAGTATGTCAGAGAGACAGTGTGTGTGTCAGAGAGACAGTGTGTGTGTGCATCAGAGAGACAGTGTGTGTTCGTCAGAGAGACAGTGTGTGTTTGTGTCAGAGAGACAGTGTGTGTTCGTCAGAGAGGCAGTGTGTGTGTGCGTCAGAGAGGCAGTGTGTTTGCGTCAGAGAGACAGTGTGTGTGCGTCAGAGAGGCAGACAGGTGAGTGCGTCAGAGAGACAGTGTGTGTGTGCGTCAGAGAGACAGTGTGTGTGTGCGTCAGAGAGACAGTGTGTGTGTGTGCGTCAGAGAGACAGACGGGTGAGTATGTCAGAGAGACAGTGTGTGTGTGTGCGTCAGAGAGACAGTGTGTGTGTCAGAGAGATAGTGTGTGTTTGCGGCAGAGAGACAGTGTGTGTGTGCGTCAGAGAGACAGTGTGTGTGTGTGCGTCAGAGAGACAGTGTGTGTGTCAGAGAGACAGTGTGTGTGTGCGTCAGAGAGACAGTGTGTGTGCGTCAGAGAGACAGTGTGTGTGCGTCAGAGAGACAGACGGGTGAGTATGTCAGAGAGACAGTGTGTGTGTGTGCGTCAGAGAGACAGTGTGTGTGTCAGAGAGATAGTGTGTGTTTGCGGCAGAGAGACAGTGTGTGTGTGCGTCAGAGAGACAGTGTGTGTGTGTGCGTCAGAGAGACAGTGTGTGTGTCAGAGAGACAGTGTGTGTGTGCGTCAGAGAGACAGTGTGTGTGCGTCAGAGAGACAGTGTGTGTGCGTCAGAGAGACAGACGGGTGAGTATGTCAGAGAGACAGTGAGTGTGTCAGAGAGACAGACGGGTGAGTGTGTCAGAGAGACAGTGTGTGTGCGTCAGAGAGACAGTGTGTGTGCGTCAGAGAGACAGTGTGTGTGTGCGTCAGAGACAGTGTGTGTGTGCGTCAGAGAGACAGTGTGTGTGTGTGCGTCAGAGAGACACACGGGTGAGTATGTCAGAGAGACAGTGTGTGTGTGTGCGTCAGAGAGACAGTGTGTGTGTCAGAGAGACAGTGTGTGTTTGCGTCAGAGAGACAGTGTGTGTGTGTGCGTCAGAGAGACAGTGTGTGTGTGTGCGTCAGAGACAGACGGGTGAGTATGTCAGAGAGACAGTGTGTGTGTGTGCGTCAGAGAGACAGTGTGTGTGTGCGTCAGAGAGACAGACGGGTGAGTATGTCAGAGAGACAGTGAGTGTGTCAGAGAGACAGACGGGTGAGTATGTCAGAGAGACAGTGTGTGTGTGTGCGTCAGAGAGACAGACGGGTGAGTATGTCAGAGAGACAGTGTGTGTGTGTGCGTCAGAGAGACAGTGTGTGTGTGTGCGTCAGAGAGACAGTGTGTGTGTGCATCAGAGAGACAGTGTGTGTTCGTCAGAGAGACAGTGTGTGTTTGCGTCAAGAGAGACAGTGTGTGTTCGTCAGAGAGACAGTGTGTGTGTGCGTCAGAGAGGCAGACAGGTGAGTGCGTCAGAGAGACAGTGTGTTTGCGTCAGAGAGACAGTGTGTGTGTGCGTCAGAGAGACAGTGTGTGTGTGCGTCAGAGAGGCAGACAGGTGAGTGCGTCAGAGAGACAGTGTGTGTGCGTCAGAGAGACAGTGTGTGTGTGCGTCAGAGAGACAGACGGGTGAGTATGTCAGAGAGACAGTGTGTGTGTGTGCGTCAGAGAGACAGTGTGTTTGCGTCAGAGAGACAGTGTGTGTGCGTCAGAGAGACAGTGTGTGTGTGCGCGTCAGAGAGGCAGACAGGTGAGTGCGTCAGAGAGACAGTGTGTGTGCGTCAGAGAGACAGTGTGTGTGTGCGTCAGAGAGACAGACGGGTGAGTATGTCAGAGAGACAGTGTGTGTGTGTGCGTCAGAGAGACAGTGTGTGTGTGTGCGTCAGAGAGACAGTGTGTGTGTGCGTCAGAGAGACAGTGTGTGTGTGCGTCAGAGAGACAGTGTGTGTGTGTGCGTCAGAGAGACAGACGGGTGAGTGTGTCAGAGAGACAGTGTGTGTGTGCGTCAGAGAGACAGACGGGTGAGTGTGTCAGAGAGACAGTGTGTGTGTCAGAGAGACAGTGTGTGTGTGTGTGTGTCAGAGAGACAGTGTGTGTGTCAGAGAGACAGTGTGTGTGTCAGAGAAACAGTGTGTGTGTGTGCGTCAGAGAGACAGTGTGTGTGTGCGTCAGAGAGACAGTGTGTGTGTCAGAGAAACAGTGTGTGTGTGTGTGCGTCAGAGAGACAGTGTGTGTGTGCGTCAGAGACAGTGTGTGTGCGTCAGAGACAGTGTGTGTTTGCGTCAGAGAGACAATGTGTGTGTGTGCATCAGAGAGACAGACGGGTGAGTGTGTCAGAGAGACAGTGTGTGTGTGTGTGTGTCAGAGAGACAGTGTGTGTGTGCGTCAGAGACAGTGTGTGTGTGCGTCAGAGAGACAGTGTGTGTGTGCGTCAGAGAGACAGTGTGTGTGTGTGTGTGTGCGTCAGAGAGACAGTGTGTGTGTGCGTCAGAGAGACAGTGTGTGTGTGTGTGTGTGTGCGTCAGAGAGACAGTGTGTGTGTGTGTGCGTCAGAGAGACAGTGTGTGTGTGTGCGTCAGAGAGACAGTGTGTGCGTCAGAGAGACAGTGTGTGTGCGTCAGAGAGACAGTGTGTGTGCGTCAGAGAGACAGTGTGTGTGTGCGTCAGAGACAGTGTGTGTGTGTGTGTGCGTCAGAGAGACAGTGTGTGTGTGTGTGTGCGTCAGAGAGACAGTGTGTGTGTGCGTCAGAGAGACAGTGTGTGTGTGCGTCAGAGAGACAGTGTGTGTGTGCGTCAGAGAGACAGTGTGTGCGTCAGAGAGACAGTGTGTGCGTCAGAGAGACAGTGTGTGTGCGTCAGAGAGACAGTGTGTGTTTGTGTCAAAGAGACAGACGGGTGAGTGTGTCAGAGAGACAGTGTGTGTGTGTGTGCGTCAGAGAGACAGACGGGTGAGTGTGTCAGAGAGACAGTGTGTGTGTGCGTCAGAGAGACAGTGTGTGTGTGTGTGCGTCAGAGAGACAGCGTGTGTGTGTGTGCGTCAGAGAGACAGTGTGTGTGTGCGTCAGAGAGAGTGTGTGTGTGTGCGTCAGAGAGACAGACGGGTGAGTGTGTCAGAGAGACAGTGTGTGTGTGCGTCAGAGAGACAGTGTGTGTGTTTGCGTCAGAGAGACAGACGGGTGAGTGTGTCAGAGAGACAGTGTGTGTGTGCGTCAGAGAGACAGTGTGTGTGTGCGTCAGAGACAGTGTGTGTGTGTGTGTGCGTCAGAGACAGTGTGTGTGTGTGTGTGCGTCAGAGAGACAGTGTGTGTGTGTGTGTGCGTCAGAGAGACAGTGTGTGTGTGTGTGCGTCAGAGAGACAGTGTGTGTGTGCGTCAGAGATACAGTGTGTGTGTGCGTCAGAGAGACAGTGTGTGCGTCAGAGAGACAGGCAGAGAGACAGTGTGTGCGTCAGAGAGACAGTGTGTGCGTCAGAGAGACAGTGTGTGCGTCAGAGAGACAGTGTGTGCGTCAGAGAGACAGTGTGTGTGTGCGTCAGAGAGACAGTGTGTGTGTGCGTCAGAGAGACATTGTGTGTGTTTGCGTCAGAGAGACATTGTGTGTGTTTGCGTCAGAGAGACAGTGTGTGTGTGCGTCAGAGAGACAGTGTGTGCGTCAGAGAGACAGTGTGTGTGCGTCAGAGAGACAGTGTGTGTGCGCCAGAGAGACAGTGTGTGTGCGTCAGAGAGACAGACGGGTGAGTGCGTCAGAGAGACAGTGTGTGTTTGTGTCAGAGAGACAGTGTGTGTTTGTGTCAGAGAGACAGTGTGTGTTTGTGTCAGAGAGACAGTGTGTGTTTGTTTCAGAGAGACAGACGGGTGAGTGCGTCAGAGAGACAGTGTGTGTGAGTGCGTCAGAGAGACAGTGTGTGTGTGCGTCAGAGAGACAGACGGGTGAGTGTCAGAGAGACAGTGTGTGTGCGTCAGAGAGACAGTGTGTGTGTGCGTCAGAGACAGTGTGTGTGTGCGTCAGAGAGACAGACGGGTGAGTGCGTCAGAGAGACAGTGTGTGTGCGTCAGAGAGACAGTGTGTGTGTTTGCGTCAGAGAGACAGTGTGTGCGTCAGAGAGACAGTGTGTGCGTCAGAGAGACAGTGTGTGCGTCAGAGAGACAGTGTGTGTGCGTCAAAGAGAGTGTGTGTTTGTGTCAGAGAGACAGTGTGTGTGCGTCAGAGAGACAGACGGGTGAGTGCGTCAGAGAGACATTGTGTGTGTTTGCGTCAGAGAGACAGTGTGTTTGTGTCAGAGAGAAAGTGTGTGTTTGTGTCAGAGAGACAGACGGGTGAGTGCGTCAGAGAGACAGTGTGTGTGTGCGTCAGAGAGACAGTGTGTGTGAGTGCGTCAGAGAGACAGTGTGTGTGTGCGTCAGAGAGACAGACGGGTGAGTGTGTCAGAGAGACAGTGTGTGTGCGTCAGAGAGACAGTGTGTGTGTGCGTCAGAGAGACAGACGGGTGAGTGTGTCAGAGAGACAGTGTGTGTGAGTGCGTCAGAGAGACAGTGTGTGTGTGCGTCAGAGAGACAGACGGGTGAGTGTGTCAGAGAGACAGTGTGTGTGTGTCAGAGAGACAGTGTGTGTGCGTCAGAGAGACATTGTGTGTGTTTGCGTCAGAGAGACAGTGTGTTTGTGTCAGAGAGAAAGTGTGTGTTTGTGTCAGAGAGACAGACGGGTGAGTGCGTCAGAGAGACAGTGTGTGTGTGCGTCAGAGAGACAGTGTGTGTGAGTGCGTCAGAGAGACAGTGTGTGTGTGCGTCAGAGAGACAGACGGGTGAGTGTGTCAGAGAGACAGTGTGTGTGCGTCAGAGAGACAGTGTGTGTGTGCGTCAGAGAGACAGTGTGTGTGTGCGTCAGAGACAGTGTGTGTGTGCGTCAGAGAGACAGACGGGTGAGTGCGTCAGAGAGACAGTGTGTGTGCGTCAGAGAGACAGTGTGTGTGTGCGTCAGAGAGACAGACGGGTGAGTGTGTCAGAGAGACAGTGTGTGTGCGTCAGAGAGACAGTGTGTGTGTGCGTCAGAGAGAAAGTGTGTGTGTCAGAGAGACAGTGTGTGTGTGTGTGCGTCAGAGAGACAGTGTGTGTGTGCGTCAGAGAGACAGTGTGTGTGTCAGAGAGACAGTGTGTGTGTGTGTGCGTCAGAGAGACAGTGTGTGTGTGCGTCAGAGAGACAGTGTGTGTGTGCGTCAGAGAGAAAGTGTGTGTGTCAGAGAGACAGTGTGTGTGTGTGTGTGTGTGCGTCAGAGAGACAGTGTGTGTGTCAGAGAGACAGTGTGTGCGTCAGAGAGACAGTGTGTGCGTCAGAGAGACAGTGTGTGTGTGTCAGAGAGACAGTGTGTGTGTCAGAGAGACAGTGTGTGCGTCAGAGAGACAGTGTGTGCGTCAGAGAGACAGTGTGTGTGTGCGTCAGAGAGAAAGTGTGTGTGTCAGAGAGACAGTGTGTGTGTGTGTGCGTCAGAGAGACAGTGTGTGTGTGCGTCAGAGAGACAGTGTGTGTGTGCGTCAGAGAGACAGTGTGTGTGTCAGAGAGACAGTGTGTGTGTGTGTGCGTCAGAGAGACAGTGTGTGTGTCAGAGAGACAGTGTGTGCGTCAGAGAGACAGTGTGTGTGTGTCAGAGAGACAGTGTGTGTGAGTGCGTCAGAGAGACAGTGTGTGTGTGTGCGTCAGAGAGACAGACGGGTGAGTGTGTCAGAGAGACAGTGTGTGTGCGTCAGAGAGACAGTGTGTGTGTGCGTCAGAGACAGTGTGTGTGTGCGTCAGAGAGACAGTGTGTGTGCGTCAGAGAGACATTGTGTGTGTTTGCGTCAGAGAGACAGTGTGTGTGTGCGTCAGAGAGACAGTGTGTGTGTGCGTCAGAGAGACAGTGTGTGTGCGTCAGAGAGACAGTGTGTGTGTGCGTCAGAGAGACAGTGTGTGTGCGTCAGAGAGACAGTGTGTGTGTGCGTCAGAGAGACAGTGTGTGTGTGCGTCAGAGAGACAGTGTGTGTGCGTCAAAGAGAGTGTGTGTTTGTGTCAGAGAGACAGTGTGTGTGCGTCAGAGAGACATTGTGTGTGTTTGCGTCAGAGAGACAGTGTGTGTTTGTGTCAGAGAGACAGTGTGTGTTTGTGTCAGAGAGACAGTGTGTGTTTGTGTCAGAGAGACAGACGGGTGAGTGTGTCAGAGAGACAGTGTGTGTGCGTCAGAGAGACAGACGGGTGAGTGCGTCAGAGAGACAGTGTGTGTGTTTACTTGTTGCTCTGTTCTCCGGTGCGGTACAGGAATGCGTTTAGAGTCGCTCGTAGATCCTCGCTGATCTTCTCCTGAAACACACACACACACACACACACACACACACACGTCAGCTGATGCGGTGACACCATAGACTGACACCACAGGCAAAGAGGCGGGCGTGGGTGGAGCTGAGGTGACTGTTGCTGAAACCACGCCATCAAGTTAGCTTAGGCTAAGGAGCTAATGCTATATGCTACTGGTGTCGCGCTAAAGTGGCACCTGACTTGATGTAAAGCCAAAAGTTAAAAAGTTTAAATTCATGTTTTTGTTCTTAGAAATACTATAATAAGACATGGCTAAAAGTCAGACAATAGCCGCGTTTCCATTACCCTTCAAATTACGCGAATTGAAAGTGCGAATTGAAAATACGCCCAATGGAAATACGTCAATTTCACAAAAACGTTTATCGCAAAAAAGTTAATACGCTTGCATGAGGAGGTTATTCAGGCAATTCGAAAAATAAATATTTCACAAAACTGCAATGGAAACAGTTTTTGTGCGTTTACAGTCGCCTGACGTAGATGACGCGGTGTGTGTGGACAGAAGACGAGACAGTTCATTATTAAACTCATAAAAGACAAAGAATTACAGGAATCTCAGAGAAACTCCTCATATGAGCCGCCACACACACACACACACACACACACACACACCTCCTTCGGTTAATAATAATGGCCAGTGCAGAGGCTGGGATATACATAAACCCACCAACATCCGTCGCCATGATGTTTGGAACGACTGATCGCGAGAGGAACAAATGAAGTTTTAGCATAACATCGGTTAATGGAAACGCTGTCATCTCGCCGTCGTTTTTTGTCAACATAAAAATAAAATAAATTTTAAAAAAAATCAAAAGTTTTGCGTAAATGGAAAGGCGCCTTATGTGTGTATTGTGATGCTGTGTTCTGCTAGTTAAAAATGTATCATGCAGTAATATTGCTCTGAGCGTGTGAGCTAGCTATGTCAGCCAGCGCGGCATCACACGTCAAGTTCGTAGAGAGCTTTATTCAGTCCATTTTAAATTCTGATTTTGGCCGCCTCTCAAGTGGGTGAAACCACAAACATGACCTCAGAAGTTGCAGAAATCCGCGCTCATTCACGATGAGCATGTGTCGCATGGACGGAGAAAGCACCGACGCCTGCAGGATTTCATCTGACGGTACATTAGCATATAACGGTAGCGCAGAACGTGTAGCCTCTATATCTATAGACGTTTTTAAATCTGAAAACTCCAAAAAGCAACTAAATTGTCAGACATCCACAAGTGCATGCTGAGGTGACGTGACGCTAACGCTAGCAGACAAACGGCTAGTAGTGACATCAGCGGCAATCCACCTGTCACTCAAGTGGCCACGCCCTTAATTATACAGAACTTAATATAATTTAAACGGATGAGTTATAGAAATATTCACCCCCTCACAGTCGTCATGAAGGGCAACATTAGCGATATAGACCAAAACCACTTTTTGCCCCAGACTGTGAACATGTTTATTCTGCTGTAAAGTTGGCCATTTTAACATGGGGGTTTATGGGATTGAGTCTCTTCTGCAGCCGGCCTCTAGTGGCCAGTGGAGGAACTGCAGTTTAATCTCTTTAAAAAAACAAAACCACAGAGACCAGACACTCACAGTGGATCTCTTGCGCAGGAATGCATCGGCTTCATCCACAAACAGCAGCAGCCTGAAACACACACAACAATTATTATAATAATTTGTTACATTTATATAGCGCTTTTCTGGCTACTCGGAGCGCTTTACATGGAAGGGGCAATCTCCTCAGCCAATCCAACAAATAGTCGTTACTGCAATTCAAAAATATTTCTATAACATTTATTTTGTAAATGGCATTTGTAACTTTGTTCATTTAAATTTAATACAAAGAATAAAATAATAATATAATTAATACATTTTAAATTGCAAATTATTAGTTATTTAATTGATATAAAATATAAATGCTGACAAAAAAAAAAAAGTACGTCAATGTATCTTATAGGGGTGTGAACCTACACTGGTCTCACGTTACGATTACGGTTCGATTACGATTATCATGTCATCGATTCAGTTCAATTCGATATCGCGATGCATTGCGATGCACCGCATCCTCAATTTTCAATTTTACTTCAAAGTGATGTGTGTGTGTGTGTGTGCGCGTGTGTGTGTGCGTGTGTGTGTGCGTGCGTGTGTGTGTGTGCGCGTGTGTGTGTGTGTGCGTGTGTGTGTGTGTGTGTGTGTGTGTGTGTGTGTGTGTGCGTGCGTGTTCGCCTGTTCAAGGGAGTAACGCCTGTTTATGCCAATAAGAAAATTAAACTCTGTCAAATCAATTTTGCTTGAAAGAAATGTGCATTTAAAATCAGCGCTCATTCATCAGTGTATAATGTTACCAGATGCGCGCATCAACCGTCGCCGAGTGTGTGTTGAAGGTGACGATCATCCATTTATAATCACGCGTAACAACACAGAATAATTGTGATTTGAGCATCGGGTGCGGATGCTTAAATCAGAGAGCATTATTAGTGCGGGTGGATGATGTTTTTGGCTGTGGACTCGGGCGACGGAGCTCATCTTAAAGCATTCAGACTCTGCAGGCGTTACAGCTCGGGTGAACACGGCTAACGTGGTTTATCGAGTTAGTGGTATTACCTCCTCAATATTCTATTAGTGCGTGACATGAGCGCACACACACGTGTCTTCTCCAGGTCCTGCTTTCCAGGTTGTTCATAAAAGCCATATGTGCCCAGATGGAGGCTTTTAAAGTAGTTGGAGAATGTTTAATCACTCGCGTCTCGTCTCCCTCTGTCAGTGTATGCTGCCGCGACAAAGCACACACGCGATAAATGACGTCAGAAAAGCGTCAGTATATTATAATCGGTTATGGTCTATTACTGAGCCGATACCGAATCGACCTCGTCTGCATCGCGATGCACCGTAGAAACGATTAATTTCGACACCCCTAGTATTTTATATTATACAAATATTTGTCATGTTATAAATGCAGATATACAGTACGTGGACTAAAAACTAAATAGTACTAAATATACAGGACTAAAAACTAAATAGAAATATAGTACACTTGTAAAAGTATAATTGTAATTATACCAAAAATTATTTTTACATACACACACATATATATATATATAAAATAGTGAAATAACTATATAATACAAATAAATTAGTATAATACATATTTGTTAACACATTACTTATTTACTATTTCAGTATATAATATTAGTGTTGGGATTGGTGTTTGCTGACCCGCGGCGGCTGGTTCCGGCCCAGTCGAACACCTTGTGCATCGCCGTCACTCCGTCACGGCCCATCGGGGCCACGTCCCCCCCCGTCATGATGGCGTAATCCATCCCAGAATGCATCGCCAGCTTCTGCTCACAGCCAATCAAGGGGTTACTAGGGCAATTTCTAGGGTTTTGTGGATGGTTATGTGGTTGCTAGGATGTTGCTAAGTAGTTACTAGGGCAATCTGTTAGACGGGGTGCTGACTTGACGACGGCACAAACACGTGTGTGTGTGTGTGTGTGTGTGTGTGTTACCTTAGCGAAGAGCGTCTTCCCGGTCCCCGGCGGGCCGTACATGAGGATGTTGCGGTACAGGCCGCGGTTCTGCCGCGTGTTCCTGGTGGCGATGGCGATGTCACGCACACGCTCCTCCAGAGGCGGCTGCAGAGACAGGAAGTGACATGCATTTCTCACCGCGCATACGCTCGCTAACAGGAAGTGACCAATGCACAAACACTCACACTTAGCACGACTCCCTCCAGCGCGTCCTGCGCTTTACTCTTCAAACGCTTCGCCATCTGAAACACACAGGCCATGAGTGTTTAGGGTGTGTGCGTGTTTTCAGTGCGTGTGTGTGTGTGTGTGTGGGTTCGTGTTCGTGTGTGTGTGTGTGTGGGTTCGTGTGTGTTCAGCGTGTGTTCGTGTGTGTTCAGTTCGTGTGTGTTCAGCGTGTGTTCGTGTGTGTTCAGTGTGTGTCTATGTTTGTGTGTGTTCGTGTGTGTGTGTGTGTGTTTGTTCAGAGTGTGTGTGTTTTTAGTCAGCACCGCGCAGGAAGTGCTCATCCCACACGCCAGTCGTACCTTGATGGGGTGTTTGAGGGCTTCCGCCACCGTGATCCGAGAGGTTTCCCGAACTAGCGAAGGTTTTCCTAGCCTAGCCTCGATGTAGCGTCCCGCCACAGCCGTCGCGTTACGTGCGGAGTAAACGCCCACTGCTAGCAGCGTCAGTCCTGCCACCTACAGGAGCAGAGGAGCGTGAGACATGAGCGACACCGTCTGAGAAGTGCTAGCGCTGACAGACGCCAGAGACGTGCTAGCGCTGACAGACGCCAGAGATGTGCTAGCGCTGACAGACGCCAGAGACGTGCTAGCGCTGACAGACGCCAGAGACGAGCTAGCGCTGACAGACGCCAGAGACGTGCTAGCGCTGACAGACGCCAGAGACGTGCTAGCGCTGACAGACGCCAGAGACGTGCTAGCGCTTACAGACGCCAGCAGAGACGTGCTAGCGCTGACAGACGCCAGAGACGTGCTAGCGCTTACAGACGCCAGAGACGTACTAGCGCTTACAGACGCCAGAGACGTGCTAGCGCTGACAGACGCCAGTGCTTACAGACGCCAGAGACGTGCTAGCGCTTACAGACGCCAGAGACGAGCTAGCGCTGACAGACGCCAGTGCTTACAGACGCCAGAGACGTGCTAGCGCTTACAGACGCCAGAGACGTGCTAGCGCTTACAGACGCCAGAGACGTACTAGCGCTTACAGACGCCAGAGACGTGCTAGCGCTGACAGACGCCAGTGCTTACAGACGCCAGAGACGTGCTAGCGCTTACAGACGCCAGAGACGTGCTAGCGCTTACAGACGCCAGAGACGTGCTAGCGCTTACAGACGCCAGAGACGTGCTAGCGCTTACAGACGCCAGAGACGTGCTAGCGCTTACAGACGCCAGAGACGTGCTAGCGCTTACAGACGCCAGAGACGTGCTAGCGCTGACAGACGCCAGAGACGTGCTAGCGCTTACAGACGCCAGAGACGTGCTAGCGCTTACAGACGCCAGAGACGTACTAGCGCTTACAGACGCCAGAGACGTGCTAGCGCTGACAGACGCCAGAGACGTACTAGCGCTGACAGACGCCAGAGACGTGCTAGCGCTTACAGACGCCAGAGACGTGCTAGCGCTTACAGACGCCAGAGACGTACTAGCGCTGACAGACGCCAGAGACGTACTAGCGCTGACAGACGCCAGTGCTTACAGACGCCAGAGACGTGCTAGCGCTTACAGACGCCAGAGACGAGCTAGCGCTGACAGACGCCAGTGCTTACAGACGCCAGAGACGTGCTAGCGCTGACAGACGCCAGAGACGTACTAGCGCTTACAGACGCCAGAGACGTGCTAGCGCTGACAGACGCCAGTGCTTACAGACGCCAGAGACGTGCTAGCGCTTACAGACGCCAGAGACGTACTAGCGCTTACCGTAGCCGTGACTTTATCCCAGTCGGATACGAACGTGCGGAACCCTTCCCCGAATACAGCGCCCGCCGTCCTGAAACACACAAATACAACAACCATAAAGCAGCCAGCGGTCATGTGACCATTAGCATCTGATCATACGCACACATATAAAGTTATTATTCTTAGGTAAATAATGTAATTATGAGTCGGTCACTCTAAAAAATCTTGGTTTATTTTTTCTACCCAAATCCTGGGTTGGGCCTTTTGGGTCATTTGTTTGGGTTACTATTTCAGTGTTTGGGTCGTTTTTGTGTGACCCAGATCCTGGACCAGACGTAACGAAGGAAACCCTGATGTCTTGCATAAAATATTATGATTTTATTAAAAAAGATACAGAATATAAATACGTATTATGTTAACATATGTTGTCAGAACTGTACACAGGTTATGGAGCATATTCTGCCACGAGTGACGCGCAGGAGTCATGAGCTGCACACGACAAGCTCTCGAGATGCAGGATCCTGCAAGCCAGTGGCTATAGTTTAAAAAGGGTTAGAGGATTTAAGTTAATCTGTAGACATTTATTCATGTATGAATGAACATAATAAACAAGAGCCAGTGCTATAGTAAACATGGATCAACGATGCTTGGTAAAATTAACCCAACATGTGACCCGTCCTGTGGGTTGTTTTTAACCCCACATGTGACCCGTCCTGTATTTACCCAGCCCGGGGGTTGTTTTTAACCCAGCGTTTTTCAGAGTGTACCGTATGGACTCGAGTACGGTCTGTCTGTGCTCGGCCGCCTTCAGGCGTATCTGCTCGCGGATGATGTCAGCGTTCTCCCTCTCCACGCGCCCGCGAGCTTTAGACTCCGCCTCCACACGCAACATCTCGTTCTTGTGCCGCAGATCCATCTCGTGCTCGATGGTGGCTACAGGAACACACACCAAAACACGTCTGGGTTATGAAGACAAACGCTGATTTCCTCAGAACAACACGGATGATGCGTGTGATTCACCTCTCCTCATGGCTTCCTGTTTCTGCACCGACTCTTCCTGTTTGCGCAGGTTCTCATCGTTCAGGATTTGCTGTGGAAGAACAGAACGAGCTGTTCGAGTCACATTCAATTCACATTTATTTGTACAGCACTTTTCACAACACACTTCGTTTCACAGCAGCTTTACAGAAAGGGCACGAGTCCACATTACAGTTTATCAGAGGAGACTGTCTAAGTTATGTATTTCAGAAATGTACATGTACAAATCACAGTTAGCTAAAAAAGGTATTAGTTTAAACAATGTAATAATTGTGTGGTGAATCTGTGGACACACACACACCTGCTGTCGGAGCTGGTCGTCGTACCGCTGCCGCGCCAGTTTATCCTGATACTGAGCTCTCTGTGGATGATCACATCATCATCATCATCATCATCATCATCATCATCACATCATCATCACCACCACCACCACCGTGATCAGGGAGAGGTCTCACCGCCTGGTGTTGTTTGGTCTCCTCGTTCAGAGTCTTCCTGCGCTCTTCTCCCTGAATGCGGATCTGCTCGCCCTTCAGCTGCTCCAGCGCCGCCTCGTACTCCTGAACATCAGCATCAACAAACACTCAGACCAGTGGATCAACCATCAGACACCATCACTCCAAGAACGAGAACTATAACGATAACTATATTAGTGTTCACACCAGCGGACGATAACTATAACGATAACTATATTAGTGTTCACACCAGCGGATGATAACTATAACGATAACTATATTAGTGTTCACACCAGCGGACGATAACTATAACGATAACTATATTAGTGTCCACACCAGCAGACGATAATTATAACGATAACTATATTAACTATAACGATAACTATATTAGTGTTCACACCAGTGGACGATAACTATAACGATAACTATATTAGTGTTCACACCAGCGGATGATAACTATAACGATAACTATATTAGTGTTCACACCAGCGGACGATAACTATAACTATATTAACTATAACAATAACTATAACGATAACTACATTAGTGTTCACACCAGCAGACGATAACTATAACGATAACTATATTAACTATAACAATAACTATAACGATAATTATATTAGTGTCCACACCAGTGGACGATAACTATATTAGTGTCCACACCAGCTGACGATAACTATATTAGTGTCCACACCAGCTGACGATAACTATATTAGTGTCCACACCAGCAGACGATAACTATATTAGTGTCCACACCAGCTGACGATAACTATATTAGTGTCCACACCAGCTGACGATAACTATATTAGTGTCCACACCAGCTGACGATAACTATATTAGTGTCCACACCAGCTGACGATAACTATATTAGTGTCCACACCAGCTGACGATAACTATATTAGTGTCCACACCAGCAGACGATAATTATAACGACAACTAACTTAACTATAACGATAACTATATTAGTGTTCACACCAGTGGACGATAACTATAACGATAACTATATTAGTGTTCACACCAGCGGAGGATAACTATAACTATATTAACTATAACAATAACTACATTAGTGTTCACACCAGCAGACGATAACTATAACGATAACTATATTAACTATAACAATAACTATAACGATAACTATATTAGTGTTCACACCAGCGGACGATAACTATAACGATAACTATATTAACTATAACAATAACTATAACTATATTAGTGTTCACACCAGCGGACGAAAACTATAACGATAACTATATTAGTGTCCACACCAGCAGACGATAACTATAACGATAACTATATTAACTATAACAATAACTATAACGATAACTATATTAGTGTTCACACCAGCGGACGATAACTATAACGATAACTATATTAACTATAACAATAACTATAACTATAACTATATTAGTGTTCACACCAGCGGACGATAATTATAACGATAACTATATTAACTATAACAATAACTATAACGATAACTATATTAGTGTTCACACCAGCGGACGATAACTATAACGATAACTATATTAACTATAACAATAACTATAACGATAACTATATTAGTGTTCACACCAGCGGACGATAACTATAACGATAACTATATTAACTATAACAATAACTATAACTATAACTATATTAGTGTTCACACCAGCGGACGATAATTATAACGATAACTATATTAGTGTTCACACCAGCAGACGATAACTATAACGATAACTATATTAACTATAACAATAACTATAACGATAACTATATTAGTGTTCACACCAGCGGACGATAACTATAACGATAACTATATTAACTATAACAATAACTATAACTATAACTATATTAGTGTTCACACCAGCGGACGAAAACTATAACGATAACTATATTAGTGTTCACACCAGTGGACGATAACTATAACGATAACTATATTAGTGTTTACACCAGCAGACGATAACTATAACGATAACTATATTAACTATAACAATAACTATAACGATAATTATATTAGTGTTCACACCAGCGGACGATAACTATAACGATAACTATAATAGTGTCCACACCAGCAGACGATAACTATAACGATAACTATATTAGTGTTTACACCAGTGGACGATAACTATAATGATAACTATATTAGTGTTCACACCAGCGGACGATAACTATAACGATAACTATATTAGTGTTTACACCAGCAGATGATAACTATAACGATAACTATATTAATTGCCGTGAATGCACCTAGTAAAGGTGGATGGTTTCTAATTGGCTGTAAATGTTTTTAATTGTAATTTTTTTATTTAACTATTTAATCATAGTTATCGTTATAATTATTGTTTAAGTTATTGTTATAGTTGCGGTGCGAACTTCACTATTAGAGTTAGAGCGATTATTAGTTAGAGCATGTTATAGTTATTGGTTTATTGACCTTTATAGCTATTGTTGTAGTCATTGTTATTATACAGTTATAATACAGTTAAAACTTTTTATGCGTTTAGGCCATTTATTTACACAACAACAGCGTTTTGAGGTCCTGAAAATGTACGTTTTTGAAACCGATACCTTTATTATCTCTGTGTAAACCACAAAAACGCTAATCTGTGAAAACGGTTACGTGTTCAGTTTATAGGCACTAGTGTTTCTTTACAAAATGGCATCGCCATCTACTTGCCTGGCAGCAGAATACAGCGATTTTCACGGATCAGTGTGAATGAGGATAATTTTGACAATTTTGTCATATTTTTTCATTTTTAGAGCATCGCTGTCATGGAAACATTTAGAATAAGAGTGATTATTAAACTTCATCGTTATTGGAGTGAGCAAACATCTTCAGTACCTTCATTTTGCTCTGATGCTCGATCTGCACGGTTTGCTCCTGCATGCGCGCGAGATCCAGCGCTTCTTTGGCATGACCTGGGGTCACAGGGGTCAAACCTCATTAACAACATCACTGTATACACTCATTAGGTCATTCATCTAGCGTGACCTTTGACCTAATGTCCTTCATCTGCTCAAGACATCCCAACACTGCAGTTATTATAATGAATGAATGAAGTGGAGCGAAACGCGGCTCGGTTCTGGTACTCACGGGACCGGTCCAGGTCTTTGGCCGCCTGCGCCGCGCGCTCCAGCCCCGTCGGGTCGAAGTTGCTCCATTTGTCCTTGGGTTTATCCCCAGAACCAGAACCGGAGCCCCCGGGTGGAGGAGGGGGAGCGGGCGGAACCGGGCCCTCCGGCGGGCCGACACTCTGACCTTTATTGAGCCCGAACAGCCACGACATGTTCCGCTGACAGACACCGAACCGGGGAACGGACACACTTCCACTGCACGCGAGTGTCACGCCGCGCTATGCGCATGCGCTCTGCTCCTCACGCGCAGCTGCTCCGCGCTGATTGGCCGACGCACGCGTCCTTCCAGAAGGTCAGAGAGGGAGCCACGCCTCTTTCACGGTGTACGGCGGCCGAAAGATGCCTGAAAGCCTCTGCGCGAGTCTTGCGTCAGTTTTCGTTATAACACGCGTTTAATAACAGAGAGAGAAAAATTATCTAATAGTCTGCAACTTTGGAAAGATGTTAGTTGGTTTACCTCAAGCAATATCTTGCAAATTTTCTCAATGAATCCCCAAACTACTATTTTTGGATTTTTTTTTAGGCGGATTCAAATGCCTGCTTTGTAATAAAACTAATTATTTTCCCATGTAGATTTTATATTCATACATGTAAGTTTTAAAATTGAAAACTAAATAGAGTAAAAATATTTCGTTAGACTACTTCATGAGTTAATGAGAGATTTTACAATTCCTGTATATGCAGTGATGAAGTTCATGTACTCATGATTTATTTTTATAAATAAAAATGTTTCAAAACATCCCCCCTCTGTTTTTTTCCACAAATCGCACCCTGTTCATACATGTAAGTTTTCAAATTGTAAATCTATTTCTTTGGTATTCTTACATGAGATAAAACATTACTTGATTATAATTGCATCTTCTGTCAACCCAAAAGCACTCAGAACATGTATCATTTGTACGACCTACAAATATTTTTTACCTTAATTAATGTTTACATTTCTTTTAATTTGAGTAATCCCCTCTTTCTTTATTTTTTCACTCTTTCTTGTTTATTTTACTGTCTAGTCCTGTTTTTCGTTTTGTGCTATGGTGTTGGTGGTTATTGTTATTCTTAATAATTATTGTTGTGTTCTAATTTTGTTGTTTCACACTTACAGCTGGATGTTCAAATAAAGCATAAAACATTTATCAAAGGAAATTGCCAAATAAGTTTTGTGTTAATAACAAAATTAAGGAAGTGTC
>CM060637.1:337500-360000 GCA_030578275.1 Meda fulgida
ACTATCTTATTTTCTCCTGAAATACCAAGCACCTTAATGCAACAATACATTATTTGGCTTTAAAATGTATTATTACAATTATTGAAAAAATATGACGTAAAGCGTCTCACCTCAGTAATTCGCGCCATTCCTGTCAGAGTCCGTTATTATTTCTGTGCGCGCTGCCGCAGTCAAGCGCGCGACCGCGAACTCGCGCTGAAATTTACCGTACATTTTCAGAGAATCACTTTCGGAATTCTTGCGATAACAAATTAATCTCAGTGTGAAACTGGACACGGCAACTCTTCAGATCAACATTAATCTCGTAAGTGAAATGTACATTTCAGATTTAGAGGGGGATTTAACTGCAGGGTGAGTATTACATTTCACTGATCAGTTAACTGACCTGTCAACAATCAGTTGAGGTAAACATAGCAATAACTGAATAACAAATGATG
Organism: Meda fulgida; assembly: GCA_030578275.1. Lineage (NCBI taxonomy): Eukaryota > Metazoa > Chordata > Actinopteri > Cypriniformes > Leuciscidae > Meda > Meda fulgida. The sequence goes on from CM060637.1 coordinate 337,938, forward strand.
AACATGTTTGTGTTTCAGGTATTTAAAAAATCGGTTCTCAGGGATAACTTCACTGAGTCTCATTCACATAAACCATAAATATTACAGTAAAATATTCAAGTATTTGTGTTGAGTATGTGTCTGTTCAGGGAATGTGAATGCTTCGTTCATTCATTAGGCAGTAATGTATTCCTCATATATACCTCATAAAAAAAGTCTAGATATTTTTTTTGTATTACAGTAAAGAATTATGAGAATAATATGTGATTAATTAATTGTCATAATAATAGTGTCGCAATGTAACAAATCTTGGTCCTAAAATAGGCTTCATTTTCTTTAAGCAAAATACCATTGTTATAATTTTGGTTTTGGGGTAAATATTACTCTGACATTTCCAGACAGGTTTCACCTTAACCCCTTTCAGTATTAAAACTAAAACTCACAAGATCTATAAAATCCCGTTCACATCAAGAACGATAACTATAAACATAATCGCTTTGTTTATTATAAGCGCTGCAGTTTTGTCTGTCGGCTCGAGCACGGATTCTGATTGGCTGTCAATGTTTTTATCGTTAATCAGCTGGAAAAAAGTAGTTCCTGTGTCGCTATCTTTCTTTTATAGTTATCGTCCTTGGTGTAAACAGGCCTTAAAGGGATAGTTCACCCAAAAATTAAAATTAGCCCATGATTTACTCTCCCTCAAGTCATGCTAGACATCATCTTTCAGACGAATACAATCAGAGTTATATTAAAAACAGCGATTAATCGATTATATTGTGATTAATCACATCCAAAATAAAAGTTTGTGTTTACATAATATATGTGTGTGTACTGTGTATAATTATTTTGTATATATAAATACACACACGTATATACTGTATATGTATTTATACATAATTTATATTATATATAAATATTTGATATATAAATAAATAAAAAATCTTAAATATATACATGCATGTGTGTGTATTTCTTTATACAAAATAATAATACACAGTACACACACATATATTATGTAAACACAAACTTTTTAATTAAGCACTAATTAAAAAATATCCTGGCTCTTTCAAACTTTATAATAGTGCCTGAGATTTTGAAGCCCAAAACAGTGCATTCATATATCCATCATAAAAGTAATCCATACGGCTCCAGGAGTGAATAACGCCTTCTGCGTTTTTGTACGTGAGCCAGTTTTCATAGTTTATAAAGTAAATTAAGGGATAATTATAATTTTTGTGTGAAGTAACTGATATATCTTGAGGAGATGTTGATGTGGCTCATGTTAGAGACGGTGTTCTGCGGCATATCTCGTGCTGTAGCTGCTCCTTCAGCGTGGACACCTGCTCCTCCAGACCCCTGACGCGCTGGCGGTGCGCTCTCTCCCGCGCGGCTAGCGCTCGCTCCGCCTCTCTCTGACTGACGCGGTGTCTCTCGTCCTCGCGCACGCGGGCCGACTGCTCGCTAGTGCTGTGACTCTGCTCCAGCTCGGCCAGCTGAGCCTGAAACACACACACGCATCAAACCCCACACACACACACACACCACCTCACACGGTCCACAACTGAACAGCCACTGTAACCATAGCAACAGCGGAAACCACAGCAACCCCCAACACAGCGACGAGTGCGTTTCTATGAAGCGCAAAACACACAAACAACCTGTTCTTACTCACCAGACACAGCGCAATCTTCAGTTTCACGCCACACAACTTTTCCTTACAAGCACAGCCATGAAAACATCACACACACACACACACACACACACACACACACACACCATAGGCTTCAGACTACATCAGAATCATTGCATTTAGAAACCCTGATCGTCTTGTTCACACGACCAATAGTATTACTAGTTTGGTGGAGTTCTCCGATACAAAACACAAATCTGACTTAGTTTTAAGCCAAATGAAACAGGAGAAACAACGATCCAGTTGGACGGCTTTTCAACATTCACCATGGATTTAAGACCTGTAAGTACGATAACAATAAAGATATAGTTCTAAAAATCCTTCTAAATGTAAAGAGTTCACACCACAACTATAACAATCACGACACAGTGATACGATGATGTTGGAATCACTTTCAGAACTATTTTTTCCAGCTGATGAACGATAAAAACATTGACAGCCAATCAGAATCCATCCTGCTTTAATATAGGTACCGTTGTTGGTGTGGACGCTAATATAGTTATCGTTTTATTTATCGTCTGCTGGTGTGAACACTAATATAGTTATCGTTATAGTTATCGTCCGCTGATGTGAACACTAATATAGTTATCGTTATAGTTATCGTCCGCTGATGTGAACACTAATATAGTTATCGTTATAGTTATCGTCCGCTGATGTGAACACTAATATAGTTATCGTTATAGTTACTGTTGTTGGTGTGGACGCTAATATAGTTATCGTTATAGTTATCGTCCGCTGGTGTGAACACTAATATAGTTATCGTTATAGTTACTGTTGTTGGTGTGGACGCTAATATAGTTATCGTTATAGTTATCGTCCGCTGGTGTGAACACTAATATAGTTAACGTTATAGTTACTGTTGTTGGTGTGAACACTAATATAGTTATCGTTATAGTTATCGTCCGCTGGTGTGAACACTAATATAGTTATCGTTATATTTATTGTCTGCTGGTGTGAACACTAATATAGTTATCGTTATAGTTACTGTTGTTGGTGTGGACGCTAATATAGTTATAGTTATCGTCCGCTGGTGTGAACACTAATATAGTTAACGTTATAGTTATCGTCCGCTGTTGTGAACACTAATATAGTTATCGTTATAGTAATCGTCCGCTGGTGTGAACACTAATATAGTTATCGTTATAGTTATCGTCCGCTGGTGTGAACACTAATATAGTTAACGTTATAGTTACTGTTGTTGGTGTGAACACTAATATAGTTATCGTTATAGTTATCGTCCGCTGGTGTGAACACTAATATAGTTATCGTTATATTTATTGTCTGCTGGTGTGAACACTAATATAGTTATCGTTATAGTTACTGTTGTTGGTGTGGACGCTAATATAGTTATAGTTATCGTCCGCTGTTGTGAACACTAATATAGTTATCGTTATAGTTATCGTCCGCTGTTGTGAACACTAATATAGTTATCGTTATAGTAATCGTCCGCTGGTGTGAACGCTAATATAGTTATCGTTATATTTATCGTCTGCTGGTGTGAACACTAATATAGTTATCGTTATAGTTATCGTCCGCTAGTGTGAACGCTAATATAGTTATCGTTATAGTTATCGTCTGCTGGTGTGAACACTAATATAGTTATCGTTATAGTTATCGTCCGCTAGTGTGAACGCTAATATAGTTATCGTTAATAGTTATCGTCTGCTGGTGTGAACACTAATATAGTTATCGTTATAGTTACTGTTGTTGGTGTGAACACTAATATAGTTATCGTTATAGTTATCATCTGCTGGTGTGAACACTAATATAGTTATCGTTATAGTTATCGTCCGCTGGTGTGAACGCTAATAAAGTTATCGTTATAGTTATCGTCTGCTGGTGTGAACACTAATATAGTTATCGTTATAGTTATCGTCCGCTGATGTGAACGCTAATATAGTTATCGTTATAGTTACTGTTGTTGGTGTGGACGCTAATATAGTTATCGATATATTTATCGTCTGCTGGTGTGAACACTAATATAGTTATCGTTATAGTTATCGTCCGCTGGTGTGAACGCTAATATATTTATCGTTATAGTTATCGTCCGCTGGTGTGAACACTAATATAGTTATCGATATATTTATCGTCTGCTGGTGTGAACACTAATATAGTTATCGTTATAGTTATCATCCGCTGGTGTGGACACTAATATAGTTATCGTTATAGTTACTGTTGTTGGTGTGGATGCTAATATAGTTATCGTTATAGTTATCGTCCGCTGATGTGAACACTAATATAGTTATCATTATAGTTATCGTCCGCTGGTGTGAACACTAATATAGTTATCGTTATAGTTACTGTTGTTGGTGTGGATGCTAATATAGTTATCGTTATAGTTATCGTCCGCTGATGTGAACACTAATATAGTTATCATTATAGTTATCGTCCGCTAGTGTGAACACTAATATAGTTATCGTTATAGTTATAGTCCGCTGGTGTGAACACTAATATAGTTATAGTCCGCTGGTGTGAACACTAATATAGTTATAGTACACTGGTGTGAACACTAATATAGTTATCGTTATAGTTACTGTTGTTGGTGTGGACGCTAATATAGTTATCGTTATAGTTATCGTCCGCTGGTGTGAACACTAATATAGTTATCGTCCGCTGGTGTGAACACTAATATAGTTATCGTTATAGTTATCGTCTGCTGGTGTGAACACTAATATAGTTATCGTTATAGTTACTGTTGTTGGTGTGGACGCTAATATAGTTATCGTTATAGTTATTGTCCGCTGGTGTGAACACTAATATAGTTATCGTTATAGTTATCGTCTGCTGGTGTGAACACTAATATAGTTATCGATATAGTTATCGTCCGCTGGTGTGAACGCTAATATAGTTAGCGTTCAACCACTAATAAACAATCGGTTTTGATGAGAGGGGAACTATACTGCTAGTGCGGATTAGAACCCAGAACCTCTGACTCGCTTGGCAAAAGTTCTGCCACTGAACCAGTAAAGTACATTGGGTTAGTAGTCGGATCTATGAATTTATTCAAGTAAAAAATTCTCGCCACTAACAACATATACTAGATCTCATTAAACGACAAATTAAACACACTGTTCTATTGTATTCTATGCCCCCTCCCCACCGCAATACCGCGGGAATTTATTGCTTTTCAACCGCGGTAAGAAAAAATCCATACCGCCCCAGTCCTAATTACCATATTATAATATACCATAATATAACAATTAGGTTGTTACCATTTTTACAGATGTTACTGCTTTTGTTAATGAAAATACCAGAAATGCACATTTGACAGTAGCTTGGGTTGATGTTAAGTTAGACAAAACATGTAATATTAAAAAAGCTGTTTGTAATGTAAAGGTGTACCTGCAGCGTCACGATCTGCTTCTGCGCGTCCTGCAGCTCCTGCTCGACGGTGTTGAGCGAACGATCCAGACGGCCTTTCTCCGCACACAAGCGCATGCTACTCTCCTCCGTCTTCAGCTTCTGCCGCTCCACCTGACCAACCAGAGCATCACAATCACATCACAATCAGAGCGTGTGTGTGTGTGTGTGTGTGTGTGTGTGAGTGTGTGTGTGTGTGTGTGTGTGTGTGTGTGTGTGTGTGTGTGTGTGTGTGTGAGTGTGTGTGTGTGTGTGTGTGTGTGTGTGTGTGTGTGTGTGTGTGTGTGTGTGTGAGTGAGTGAGCGTGTTTGTGTGTGTGTGTGGTCCCTCTCATCACCTTCTCCAGAGTGCTCCTCAGCGCAGTCTTGTCCTTCTCGAGGCGCGCCGCCTGTCTCTCGGACTCCCTCCTCTCGGTCTCCAGCAAAGCCACGGCTCTCTGAAGGCTGCGCAGACGCTCCTCTGCAGACGCTCGCTCCGCCTGCGCAGCCTGAAGCGCTCGCTGGGCCTCGGCCAGGCTGTCGCTCCTCTGACGCAGAGCCTGCGGGAGCACGTCAACAGGCCCTCTCACACCTATCACTCTGTTCACACTGGCTCTGCTGTTAAACTGAAGCCAGACCTCCGTTTGGTCTGAAGGTCGACACACCAAGGACAATAACGATAAAGATCTAAAAATCGTTCTTAATATTAAAAAACAGCAGAGCTTACACCACAGCCATAACGCTATAGAGAAATTATATCGTTCGGATCACTTTCAGAACGATTTATTTTTCCAGCTGTTGAATGATAAAAGACTGACAGCCAATCAGAATCCATTCTAATTTAAGGGATCGCGCCTTTAAAATGGCAGTTAATAATGAGTTCCAGAAAAACCCAGCGCTGTTCGACAGCCAAGCATCTTCAGTAAAACAATCGTTCGAACAATCGTTGTTTTTATTGCACTATATTGACTCCGTCAGCTAAATTCTCTGTTAGATTATTAGCTAGATTATGCTAGCTTCACTCGAGACACAGGATGCTGAGGACATCTGCTGGTCAAAGCCTGTAAACGCAGAAAACATGTTCAATGACGTTGTACACACTTTGAAACCTAGCATAAACACACCGCTATCGTTCGCCGCAAATATAGTTATTGTTATAGTTCTTGGTGTGAACTGTTCATTCACACTGAAGTTTTCAACTAGTTAATGAGTTGGCGAATTCATATGCGTTTGTACAATTTGATTCAGAGGAAAACGCACGATTTTTAGAAATAATTAATCATGAAGGTCCAACCTTAAACGAAATCAAACGAATACGATAGCGTGAAATACTTACAATTTTTGCTATCCGAATGTGTTGGTTGTTTTTTGAATATTATAATAATTTCTATTATTATATAATTATTTTTTGAGAATAAAAAAGATTACAGTTGTAATATATTTAACAGTCGGGGCGTAAGATCACACGAAAATGTACGAATGAGTTCGTATGAATTTGTTCGAATTTGATACCGATTCGTCAAAACATAAAATAGCTGCAATTTTTGCCATCGGAATGCATGGTTTGTTTTTTTAATATTATAATATCATTAATTGTAATATTACTTAATTTTCTAAATAATAAAAAAATATTTGAATATTATTACAATAGTAATAAAGTTGAGCCATGATACTGGTATTATCTAATTGTGTAGTTAAATTTAACAGCTGACAGTCTAACAGAAGGACGGAGAAAACCAGTGAAACCTTTTTCCAGTGTAAAGAACTTTTCTGAACTATAACACCGGATGCATAAACTGTGCTGATGCGAGATGCTGAAGGCCTCCTCACCTCCTGCGTGCTGTGCAGCGCGGCCTCCAGCTCAGACCTGGTCACCTGACTCTGGCTCAGCTCCGACTGCAGCGTGTGCACGCGCTCCGTGAGGACGCCGCCGCTCCGCTTGCTGTCCGCCGCCGCCACGCGCAGTCTGTCCACACGCTCCTGCACACACACATCAACACACCAACACATCACACACCGCATGTCACACACACGCACACACACACACACACATTAAAACATCACACACACACCGCATGTCACACACACACACACACACACACACATCAACACACACACACACCAACACATCACACACCGCATGTCACACACACACACACACACACCAACACATCAACACACCACGCACGCCCACACACACACAAACTCACACACACACATCACACACCACGTCTCTCTCACCTGCATCTGCCTGCGCTCGCTCTCAGCCTGGCCCAGTGTCTTCTGCAGTGCGGTCAGGCGCCCCTGGGTGGCGCTGTGGGCAGCGCAGGATTCCTGCAGACTCTGGGAGAGAGCAAGCGCTCGCTCTTTCTGAGCGCTCTCTGCATCCTGAGCTTTCGACAGCAGCGCCGTCAGTCTGTCCACCTCCCGCTGGAGACCCGCGGCACGAGATTCACCCTCTGACACCTGAAACGCACATCGCTAAATTCAGTCTTCACTGATTTTAAATTTATTTTGCTTTTAATTAATGTCTCACCTCATAGCTGGTTGGTTTGGTTCATGCACTATAACACTTTGGGGCTCTTCGTGTGTCGGTCAAAAATTATGTTTATTTATTTATTTAAATTAAATTAATGTACTATATTTTAGTTTGAAAATGTTTTTTATTTAGTATTTAGCATTTTTAGGGTAGTAAATAATATTTACGCTGCATTTATAATACATTTATGCATTGATGCTGGACTGTGACGCTATTTTCTTCTGAAAACAAACAAACAACTTAAACTGTCGTAAATCTTAAGTTTGATCTTTTTTCAAAGACGGCACTTGACAGATGATTGCTGAAGTGAAAAAAGTTTTAAAACGTGAACTAACAGAATTGTATGTTTATTGTTATTAAAAATTTGCAAAAATACTATTTGCAATTTTTATATGAAATATATATTTTCAAAAACATGTTTTACTCTAAAACTGTGAGAAAATCAAAGCCATAAATCTAAACAAATTGCGTTCAAAATTTGAGTCTGATATCTAAAAAAAATTGCTTTTGTTCGGCCGCAGTACCAAACGCTTCCACTAGATGAAATTCGTCTCCCACTCATTTTTGACCGCAAGCAGCACAAGAGAGACAATTTTCAATTTTGGAATCATGTCCATGATTTTTTTGTGTGTTCACACAGCAAGTGCCAAAACCTTTACCAACTTTCGTACGATTCCGATGAAGAAAAAAAAAACAATGTAACATTTTTCCGACAAAAATGACCGAAGAGCACCAGAGGCTACAGGAAAACCCCGTGCAGGAAGCGTCAGTGCTACAGCAGCGGGCGCACTGGGTTTGGCACCTGTTTGGTGGCGCTCTCGAGCCGGTCGTGAGCCGTCTGGATCTCCATCTCTCTCTCAGTCAGACTCAGCCTCAGTCTCTGCAGCTCTCCCTCCAGGCTCCGCCTCCCCAGCTCCACCCGTGTGCCCCGGCCCTCCGCCTCCTCCAGCGCCTCCCGCAGCCGCCGCCGCTCCGCCTCCACACGTGCCTCGCCCGCGCGCAGCTGACTGCACTGCTCCTGCAGGGGAGACGCCAGTCACTGACAGCCCTTCCTGAACCACGCTATCTCAGGCCTCGTTTACACTGCAGGTCTTGATGCGCAATTCTGATTTGTTGCCTATATCCGTCCGTCCGTTTACACATTCTTCCAATTGTGACCCATATCCGATTCATGTGTTTACACTTCACACAGATGTGAAACATCGGGCATGCTTAAAGGGGGTTCTTGCACAGATGGACCAACGCGATGCTTGATGCTAGCTCTGGATATATGCGCAGTTAGCCAAACATCACCATGCTTTTGAGGCGGAGTAAAAGGGCCATCATTGAGCCTGCGCGTACACTTCAGTTATCGTGCGAGAGATCTCAGGACTGGTGGGAACACACAACACGATCTCATGAACGTGCGTATCTATAGCACTAATTTTATTTCTCATGCCATTTATACGCCAGAAATAGTTTTCGCGTGCATGATACGCACTGTAAACCCCTAGGGTGGGATTAGGGGTGTGGAGCGTGTGCGTATAACACCATAAACTGCGTATCATATGCACGCAAAAAATATTTTTGCTGTATAAATGGCATGAGAAATAAAATTAGTGCTATACGCACTTTCATGAGATCGTCGCGGGCCTCAGAAGTCTGATCTGCCTGTTTGAATGACAGTCGCGTTGGCACATATCTGATTTATCTCATTAATATCTGATTTATTTCCACATATACACACGGCCTGAAACCGATCTAGACATATCCGAATGCATGCGTTTTGTTCCTGTTTACACGGTCATACACAGCCGATCTGCCACATATGAGCAAAAAATGGGAATTGGGTCACATATCACTGGCAGTGTAAACGAGGCGTAAGCAAACCAGATTTCTGACCTCCAGGCGCCTGCACTCGGCCTCGGCGTTCAGGGAGAGTCTCTCCAGCTCTGTGATTCGCTCGTTTAGCGCTCGCCGCTCTCGCTCTCCTCGCCGCAGGGCCTCGTCCTGCTCCTGCAGCAGAGCTTGAGCCGACGACAGCTTTACATCCACGCCACGCTTATCTACACAATCAACAAACGATGAGCGGAATCTGACTAAACCTTGCTAATCAAGAAAAACAATTCATAAAGCTAATTTTTATTTGAAAGTTCACTTGTCTGTCGTCATTACAATTAGCTTTACATGAAAAGGATGGTAGTTAGATGTGTGTTACCCTCCTGGCACTCCTGTAGTGTGTTGTGTAGCTGAATGAGGCGCTGGTGGGCGGAGTCTCTCTCTGAGGTCACTTCCTGTAATTCCCTCTGCAGTGACCCCAGTTGACCCTGCGCCTCGTCCTGCACACATAAATCACATGCTCACTTCTCACTCTGTCCACACTATCACAGCCAATCAGAAGATGTTAAGGATGTTCAGGATTTTAGACCAAAGAGATTTTACAGTGGGCGGAGCCTAAAATAAAACTATATCTATAATCATAATTTTAAGAATCACTTTACCTAAGAGAATAGCAAAGTCCCCACCACAACTGTAAGGATAACTACTAGAGCCCGACCGATATTAGGCGTCTCGGCATTTATAATGGGCGATAAATGAATATTTAAAAAAAAATGCGGTGCGGTGATTCATGGGTGGCGATGCCAATAAAGCACATAAAAGCGGTCACAAAGAACTGGCAAAAGTAATGATTGTGAATACATCAAATATAGCAAGGAGACATTTTAATTGTTTATTAATAAACAAGTGTTTTCAGTCAGTGTCGCAGCAAAGTTGAGGACGCTGACTCGCGATCTTCAGTGAACACGCCAGAGAGAAATGCACATTTCATACGGATCACAGCAGAGAGCAGTCTGTGTTTCGTTGAATTGTTCTGTTTAAAAGAAGACATTTCAATATAGATATATTTCTCAGGTCTATACGCTGAGTTTCGGTTCATTTATGAGACGAGCTCCAGATCACGCGCCGGCGCCTCCGTGTCGAGATTATCTATTGTCCGCTATATTTACTTCTTATTTATTAAATCCAGGCAATTGGTTGATGAAACATTGATTAAAATTAAGATACAATTAATACAAAACGAAATTCACTTTAATGAAAGGCTTTGTGCTTTCTGTTTGAGGTCTCTGTGAAAGTTTTAAAGCACTTTAGTGCCGCTTTCAGAGCTTGTCACGTCCGTAACATTGTTTTTTCCTCATAAATGCGGACACGAAAAATAAAATAAAATGAATATTTGATGTTCTGTTGAGAGCCAGCCCTTCTTCATCCGGTTGGTAGAAGCCTATTACTTCTGATTAGCGCAGTGTAATGCACAGAATTGATGTCTCTGCTGCAGCCTCTGTGAGCTTGTGATGAAAGCGCGCAGCTGAGAAGTCCTGATTATATTGTCTGCTATATTTACTTCTTATTTATTAAATCCAGGCAATTGGTTGATGAAACACTGATTAAAATGCGTTGCGCGAGCGACACATCTCCGACAGTAAACGGATGCCCCATTCTGCTGTAACGGGTGCTTTAAACCGCTGTTGCGACGCGAGCAATAGCGTCCGGTGTAGACCGTGTTGAAGCTCATTCTGCCTATAACGCTACACAAGCAATCATTTATATAATTATAACACTATGTTTCACATTTAGTAAATTTTGCTTACTCCTTATTTAGAAATAGTATAAAAGTACTGTACATATGTAATTAAAAACGTTTTCATTATGATATTATTAATTTTACTTTAGTAAAAAGATCTGAGTTCTTCCTCCACTGGTAGAGATTAGAGGAATTAAGACAATCGAAGATAATAAGGTTTTGTCAGTGACACTTTTGATATATTTATTGATACAAGTTATGTTTTATATAACGTGACTAAATTAAAAGACAAAGTCGTTAGTGAAGATTATGCAACAGTATTTATAATATAATATAACATGCAGCTAGTTTGGTTACAGCTCAAATGTATCACTCCTTCTATCATTCCCCCTGTCTCCATCACACATTTATCTCAAGTGTTTGATCACCACATTTGAGTGATCATTGCAAAACATTTATATATTTATTCTGTTTTTACTGTGTATTCTATATACAGTACCCATCAAAAGTTTGTACACACCAATAGGAAAGTGTCTCCAAACTTGTGACTGGTACTGTACTATAATACACATACATAATATTGCTACTGTATTATAATATACACATAAATAATATCGGACGATATATCGGTATCTGGCTTTTTTTATCGGTATCGGCCCCCAAAAATCCATATCGGTCGGGCTCTAATAACTACACAGAGGAACAATATCTTTGAATCACTTTCAGAGTGATTTCTTCCAGCTGATGAACGATTAAAATATTGACAGCCAATCAGAATCCGTCCAGCTTGAAAGAGCTCGAGCATTTAAAGTGACAGAAGACAAAACTGCAGCACTTATAATAAACAGAGCGATACTGTGCACTGGTGTGGATGACAATGAAGTTATTGTTACAGTCATCTTAATCGTTATAGATTTTACAATAGTTATAGTTCTCATTATAGTTATCGTAACAGTTATATTTATACTAATAGCTATCATTATCAAAATAGTTATAGTTTTCATAATAGTAGTTATAGTTTTAGTTATCGCGATAGTTATGGTTATCAAAATATCTATAGTTATCGTCACAGTTATAGATATTGTTATAGTTATAATAGCTGTAGTTATTATCATAATGTAGTAATACTTACCTATAACCATAAACATCTATAAACTATAACCATCACAATAACTATAACATTATGATCCTAATGGTTCTAGTTATCGTAATAGTTCTAGTTATCGTAATAGGCTAGTTCTAATAGTTGTGGTAATAGTTGTAGTTGTGGTAATAGGTCTAGTTGTGGTAATAGTAATAGTTGTGGTAATAGGTGTAGTTGTGGTAATAGTTGTAGTTGAGGTAATAGTTGTAGTTGAGGTAATAGTTGTAGTTGTGGTAATAGGTGTAGTTGTGGTAATAGTTGTAGTTGTGGTAATAGGTCTAGTTGTGGTAATAGTAATAGTTGTGGTAACAGGTGTAGTTGTGGTAACAGTTGTAGTTGAGGTAATAGTTGTAGTTGTGGTAATAGTAATATTTGTGGTAATAGTAATAGTTGTGGTAATAGTTGTAGTTGTGGTAATAGTTGTAGTTGTGGTAATAGGTGTAGTTGTGGTAATAGCTGTAGTTGTGGTAATAGGTTTAGTTGTGGTAATAGGTGTAGTTGTGGCAATAGCTGTAGTTGTGGTAATAGCTGTAGTTGTGGTAATAGTTGTAGTTGTGGTAATAGTAATAGTTATGGTAATAGCTGTAGTTGTGGTAATAGCTGTAATTGTGGTAATGTAGTTGTGGTAATAGCTGTAGTTGTGGTAATAGGTGTAGTTGTGGTAATAGCTGTAGTTGTGGTAATAGCTGTAGTTGTGGTAATAGGTCTAGTTGTGGTAATAGGTCTAGTTGTGGTAATAGCTGTAGTTGTGGTAATAGCTGTAGTTGTGGTAATAGGTCTAGTTGTGGTAATAGGTCTAGTTGTTGTAATAGGTGTAGTTGTGGTAATAGGTGTAGTTGTGGTAATAGGTGTAGTTGAGGTAATAGCTGTAGTTGTGGTAATAGCTGTAGTTGTGGTAATAGTAATAGTTGTGGTAATAGGTGTAGTTGTGGTAATAGTTGTAGTGGTAATAGGTCTAGTTCTGGTAATAGTAATAGTTGTGGTAATAGGTGTAGTTGTGGTAATAGGTCTAGTTGTGGTAATAGGTGTAGTTGTGGTAATAGTTGTAGTTGAGGTAATAGCTGTAGTTGTGGTAATAGCTGTAGTTGTGGTAATAGTTGTAGTTGTGGTAATAGTAATAGTTATGGTAATAGCTGTAGTTGTGGTAATAGGTGTAGTTGTGGTAATAGCTGTAGTTGTGGTAATAGCTGTAGTTGTGGTAATAGCTGTAGTTGTGGTAATAGGTGTAGTTGTGGTAATAGGTGTAGTTGTGGTAATAGCTGTAGTTGTGGTAATAGGTGTAGTTGTGGTAATAGGTGTAGTTGTGGTAATAGGTGTAGTTGTGGTAATAGCTGTAGTTGTGGTAATAGGTGTAGTTGTGGTAATAGGTGTAGTTGTGGTAATAGTTGTAGTTGTGGTAATAGGTGTAGTTGTGGTAATAGCTGTAGTTGTGGTAATAGCTGTAGTTGTGGTAATAGGTGTAGTTGTGGTAATAGCTGTAGTTGTGGTAATAGCTGTAGTTGTGGTAATAGCTGTAGTTGTGGTAATAGGTGTAGTTGTGGTAATAGTTGTAGATGAGGTAATAGCTGTAGTTGTGGTAATAGCTGTAGTTGTGGTAATAGCTGTAGTTGTGGTAATAGGTCTAGTTGTGGTAATAGTTGTAGTTGTGGTAATAGGTCTAGTTGTGGTAATAGTTGTAGTTGTGGTAATAGTTGTAGTTGAGGTAATAGCTGTAGTTGTGGTAATAGCTGTAGTTGTGGTAATAGTTGTAGTTGTGGTAATAGTAATAGTTATGGTAATAGCTGTAGTTGTGGTAATAGGTGTAGTTGTGGTAATAGCTGTAGTTGTGGTAATAGCTGTAGTTGTGGTAATAGCTGTAGTTGTGGTAATAGGTGTAGTTGTGGTAATAGTTGTAGATGAGGTAATAGCTGTAGTTGTGGTAATAGTTGTAGTTGTGGTAATAGCTGTAGTTGTGGTAATAGCTGTAGTTGTGGTAATAGCTGTAGTTGTGGTAATAGGTGTAGTTGTGGTAATAGTATTAGTTGTGGTAATAATAATAGTTGTGGTAATAGGTGTAGTTGTGGTAATAGGTCTAGTTGTGGTAATAGTTGTGGTAATAGCTGTAGTTGTGGTAATAGCTGTAGTTGTGGTAATAGCTGTAGTTGTGGTAATAGTTGTAGTTGTGGTAATAGTATTAGTTGTGGTAATAGGTGTAGTTGTGGTAATAGGTCTAGTTGTGGTAATAGTTGTGGTAATAGCTGTAGTTGTGGTAATAGCTGTAGTTGTGGTAATAGTAATAGTTGGGGTAATAGTAATAGTTGGGGTAATAGGTCTAGTTGTGGTAATAGTTGTAGTTGTGGTAATAGGTCTAGTTGTGGTAATAGTTGTAGTTGTGGTAATAGCTGTAGTTGTGGTAATAGCTGTAGTTGTGGTAATAGCTGTAGTTGTGGTAATAGTATTAGTTGTGGTAATAGTAATAGTTGTGGTAATAGGTGTAGTTGTGGTAATAGGTCTAGTTGTGGTAATAGTTGTAGTTGTGGTAATAGGTGTAGTTGTGGTAATAGGTCTAGTTGTGGTAATAGTTGTAGTTGTGGTAATAGTTGTAGTTGAGGTAATAGCTGTAGTTGTGGTAATAGTTGTAGTTGTGGTAATAGCTGTAGTTGTGGTAATAGCTGTAGTTGTGGTAATAGCTGTAGTTGTGGTAATAGTTGTAGTTGTGGTAATAGCTGTAGTTGTGGTAATAGCTGTAGTTGTGGTAATAGCTGTAGTTGTGGTAATAGCTGTAGTTGTGGTAATAGTTGTAGTTGTGGTAATAGCTGTAGTTGTGGTAATAGCTGTAGTTGTGGTAATAGGTGTAGTTGTGGTAATAGTAATAGTTGTGGAAATAGCTGTAGTTGTGGCATTAGTAGCATTACTCGGCCTCTCTGAGCCTCGCGCAGCTCCTGTAGGAAGTCTCGGAGGCCGCTGCGCAGGGTTTCAGGGTCGAGCTCAGGCAGGGCGACGGGCAGCGGGGCGTCAGGCCTCTCTGGAGACACCGGCCTCAGCACGATGCTGTTATCGGGAGTCACGTGACCTGTCACATCTGGCAGAGAAAGGGTTGAGATAAAGTAGAACTCAAACACAACTTTCTTTAGGAGGCAAATCTGACCTTTGGGTGGTGACAGCGAGCAGTGCAGCGGAGACACGCTCCTACGGTGAGACATCATCCCGGAGCTCAGAGAGGAAGGGGAGGAGCCTGCCGGGCTCCGCCCCCTGCTGCTGCTCCGCCCACTGGCCCCGATGCCCAGTGTGCGCGTGAGTGCCGACTGCAGGCTGCTCATCCTGAACTCCAGATCCCTGCGCCCCGCCTCCGCTCGCGATAACTCCGCCTCCGTCGCAGCCAGGCGGCCCTGCGCATCACTCAACTGCAGCTGCATCTGCGCGGCCGCATCCGAGGTCGACTGCGCGCGAACGGAGAGGTTACGTGCCTCGTCCTGAAGCTTCTTCTCACAGCTGCGAGCGTCCTGTAGCTGAGACGCTAACTCTCGCTCACGACTGCGCCAGCACAACTCGCTCTCGCTCACACGCCTCTGTAGAGAAGACAGCTGGAGACAGACACACCGGGTGAGACATCGTTTCAATTTTATTTTATTTAAAGGGATAGTGCACCCAAAAATTAAAATTAGCCCGTGATTTACTCTCCCTCAAGCCATCCTAGGTGTATATGACTAGAGGTGTCAAGTAACGAAGTACAAATACTTTGTTACTTTACTTAAGTAGAAATTTTGTGTATCTATACTTTACTGGAGTAATTATTTTTCAGCCGACTTTTTACTTCTACTCCTTACATTTTAAAAATAGCCTCGTTACTCCTATTTCATTCCGGCTTGTCATCGTTCAAAAAAAAAAAAAAAAAAAGACCAATAACACACACGGTTAATAGACCTGAGTCCCGCCTCCTGAACACACATCGCTAAACTGATTGGCTTTGTATTTTCTTTCTAACTTGTGAGAGGCTGTAGTTGCATCTGGTTGTGCGAAGCTATTGTTTCGGGGACAGCCGTTTTTACAATATATACTGTATGACAATCGCGGGTTAAGTGGCAAAGATAATCGTTAGTGTGTGTGTGTGTTTGTGTGTGTGTGTGAGAGAGAGAGAGAGAGAGAGAGAGAGAGAGTGTGTGTGTGAGAGAGAGAGAGGAGATGGTGTGTGTGTGTGTGTGTGTGTGTGTGTGTGTGTGTGTGTGTGAGAGAGAGAGAGAGAGAGAGAGAGAGAGAGAGAGAGAGTGTGTGTGTGAGAGAGAGAGAGAGGAGATAGTGTGTGTGTGTGTTTGTGTGTGTGTGTGAGAGAGAGAGAGAGAGAGAGAGAGAGAGAGAGTGTGTGTGTGAGAGAGAGAGAGAGAGAGAGTGTGTGTGTGTGTTTGTGTGAGAGAGAGAGAGAGAGAGAGAGAGAGTGTGTGTGTGAGAGAGAGAGAGAGAGAGAGAGAGAGTGTGTGTGTGAGAGAGAGAGAGAGGAGATAGTGTGTGTGTGTGTTTGTGTGTGTGTATGAGAGAGAGAGAGAGAGAGAGAGAGAGAGAGAGAGTGTGTGTGAGAGAGAGAGAGAGAGAGGAGATAGTGTGTGTGTGTGTGTGTGTGTGTGTGTGTGTGTGTGTGTGTGTGTGTGTGTGTGCAACCTTACATTATAGGGTCAACATATCCCCACAAAGATGGCAATATCCGAAATCCTTGTGGGGAATTTTTTTTTTTGTGATCAAAGTTTTCTGTGATCGGTGATTCTATCTTTCGCTTCATGAAACACGTTAATGCTCAGTAGTGCACATATAAGGCTCTTTAATGTATTTGCATTGTACTAAAATTGAAATAAAACTGAAATGCATTTTCTATGGGCATATATGCGGCTGAAACAGGGAGCCGAGTGCATCCCAAAGTTTTCAACATGAATATTATAGTCATTATGGCCTTCAGAAACACTATTTTGAGGAGGGGCGGTGCACTATCGGCCCCTGTGGCGCGGCCTGAGCTTCTGTCCTCAATGGCATTTTTTTCCTTACATTACTTTTATACTTTCAGTATTTTTGAAACCAGTACTTTTACACTTTTACTTGAGTAAAAAGCTTGAGTTGATACCTCAACTTCTACAGAAGTCTTTCTAAACCCTAGTATCTATACTTTTACTTGAGTAAAGAATGTGAATACTTTTGACACCTCTGTATATGACACTCTTCTTTCAGACGAACACAATCAGAGTTACCGTATATTAATCATGTCCTGCTCTTCCAAGCTTTATAATGGCAGTGAATGGCCGGTTTGTTTTGAAGTCCATCAAAACTTCATTAGCACTTCATTAGCACTTTTATGATTGACAGATTCACTTTTATGATTTATGATGGACAGATGCACTTTTATGATGGACAGATGCACTTTTATGATGGACAGATGCACTTTTATGATGGACAGATATGGACTTCAAAACAGAAATGCTCATTCACTGCCATTACAGAGCCAGGACATTGTTTAATATAACTCTGATTGTGTTCGTCTGAAAGATGAATGTCATATACACTAGGATGACTTGAGGGAGAGTAAATCATGGGCCTATTTTCATTTTTGGGTGAACTATCCCTTTAAATAAGTGTAATTAATTGTATGAGAGCTCACCTCTTTCTGAAGAGAGTTTCTGCTAGTTTCTGTTTCGGCGAGTCTCTGTTTGAGCAAGATCAGTTCTCTCGCTCGCTCCTCGTCCTTCTGCTCCTCCGCGGATAGGCGCATCTGCAGTTCAATCGTCTGCTTAGCCGTCTGCTCACGCTCGGCATCCACAACTTTCACCTGACAGCACAGAGTCATACACGTCAAACCACATCTCTTCATCCTCACTCTAAACCAACCAGCTGCCTTCCTCTCTCTCTCTCTCTCAGCACTGAAGAGATTAAACTGCAGTTCCTCCACTGGCCACTAGAGGCCGGCTGCAGAAGAGACTCAATCCCATAAACCCCCATGTTAAAATGGCAAACTTTACAGCAGAATAAACATGTTTACAGCCTGGGGCAAAAAGTGGTTTTGGTCTATATCGCTAATGTTGCCCTTCATGACGACTGTGAGGGGGTGAATATTTCTATAACTCATCTGTTTAAATTATATTAAGTTCTGTATAATTAAGGGCGTGGCCACTTGAGTGACAGGTGGATTGCCGCTGATGTCACTACTAGCCGTTTGTCTGCTAGCCTTAGCATCACGTCACCTCAGCTAATCCGCCTCGTCGGACATGTTCGTTTATCCGGGAGTGACGCGCGGCCAAGATGGCGACGGCCGGCTCCGCCCACTTTGGGCTTCAGAAACGCTCTTCAGAAACACTAAGAGTGACGTCACACACACTACACACATATTTCATACAGTCTATGCTCGACGCTCACGAGTTCGCCTCAGTCTGACCTGTCTGCGCATATCCTGCAGTTCCCTGCGCGCCTCCAGGCGGGATCTCTCCACCTCACGCAGACACAAGCGCAGATCTGACACCTCCGTCTGCGCAGACGCCAGGCTCTCCTCCAGCAGACATGCTTTCTGCTCCTTCTCCTCACACACACGCTTCACGCTGAACACAAAGCACAGTCCCTCCAATCAGCACTGCAGAAAGAACCTCATCTGCATGGTCATTTGCATAACGTTCTAAATAGTAATTCTGTCTGAAAAAGTAAGGTTTTCAGGTAAAAGAACTTGGTAAAAGTTTATGTGAACACACAAACAAAGCATGAACGTGGTTGGAAAAGCTTTAATGGTCCTGAAAGATATAGTCACACTTGTGCTCCTGCAGTCAGAAATGATGGATTGGAAATGAATGGAGAGTTTCCTCTAGTGGAAGCGTGTGGAATTGCAGCCGCACACACTCACTAACGTTTATTATTCGTTTACTGACATACCAGCCTCGCATTTGGAACACAACTTGTTCAGGTTTATGGCTTTGATTTTCTCAGTTTTAGAGTCACTTGTTTTTGAAAATATATTTCATATAAAAATTGAAAATAGTATTTTTGCGCATTTTTCATAACAATAAACATAAAATTCTGTGACTTTAAAATACATTTTTAACTTCAGCGATAATCTGCCAAGTGTCGTCTTTAAAAAGAGATCAAACTTCAGTCTGTGCTTTAAAGCGTTCAAGATTTACCAGTTTAAGTTGGAAATATAATTTTCTTAATATAATTTAGTACCATAAAATCCAAAATATTAAATAAACAATTATCGAACTTAAATATAGTACATTAATTTAATTGACATCATTTTTTTATTTCTGTGATTTTGAGCGACAGGAAGACACCATAGGGTTAAAGTCTTCGTCCATCACCTGATTCTCTCGCTCTCTGCCGCTCTCAGGGCTTCCCTCAGCTGCGCGTTTGATTGGCTGAGAGCATCCCTCTCCTTGGTGACATCACTAAGAGAGCGCCGTAGCTCCGCCCCCTCTTGCCTAAGCCCCTCCCCCGCCTCCCGTATCTGGCACAAGCGTTTATCCGTCTCCAGAAGATCTCTCCTGGCACTGTCCCGGCTCTCCTCGCTGGACGACAGCAGCGCGCGACACTCCTCCAACTACAGGAGCGGGAAAACACAATTTAAAGGTGCATTGTGTAATATTTAGGAGGATCTGTTGACAGAAATGCAATATCATAAACATAGCTATGTTTTCAGTGTATAAAGATCTTACATAATGAGCCGTTGTGTTTTTATTAGCTTAGAATGAGCATTTCTGTCTACACACACACACACACACACCGCGGGTCTCCTTACATCCACGTTTCTACGGTGGCCCTGAGCGGACACACGCGTTTCCTCACTGTTGTTCTTCGTGTAAAGAAGCTGCTAAAGTCAGCGAATAAAACACTGACACAATGAAGTCACAATTATTCAGTAAAACGACATGTTATTGCGAATATTGTTAAGTAAACATAATTTCTTAATTTATCTTTGTAAAGAAACCTCATTGTTTAACTGGCTACTCTCTGCTGTCTCAGACCACGACATCACTTCCTGACGGCCACCGTAACTTCTGCTGGGTGCGATTCACAACCTCACCACTAGATGCGCTAAACTTACACACTGCACCTTTAATAGCAATAACTCATTTTCCTGTGGCGTTTTGCTGTTCAGGGTACCGCTGACCTCTCTGAGCGCCGTGTCCAATCGCGTCTGCTGGTCGGCGCAGCTCTCCTGCAGTCTGCGCAGCTCTCGGGAGTGTGCGCCGGCTGCGTCCTGAAGTTCACTGCGCAGTTCCTGCAGTTCTGCGTTTACAGACGCAACCGCAGCCTAGCGACAAAACAACACACTTATTAGAGAGACAAAACAACAACACTTTAATATAAAACAATTAAGCCAACGACATATTAGCCATGTTTCCATACACGTATTTTAGTGCAAATTTTAGAAACAATGCTGGATTGAATGGAATAAAATCTTAAAATGCACATTAAAACTTTTAACCTCATTTTTTATTCAATAAAAATAGACATGCGCATTAATTACGATAAGTGCTGTGCAAGGATTAATCGCATCCAAAATAAAAGTTTGTGTTTACATAATATATGTGTATCATTATTCTGTATATACACACACATGCATGTATACATTTAAGAAAAATGTTATTTATATATAAAATAAGTTATACAGTATATACATGCAAATATTTCTCACATATATACATGTGTGTGTATTTATATATACAAAATAATGATACAGTACACACACATATATTATGTAAACACTAACTTTTATTTTTAGCCCTAATTCCGATTAAAGCACATTTACCGAATAAATTCCTTGACACACTCGTTTATGTTGGAGGGAAAAGAGAAAGATTGCAGAAAATATTTTGTGCCAATTTTCCAGTAAGTGAGGATTTTGTTCTCTTGAACACACGGGATGGAAATAGTGTTTGCAAATGTAGTTCCTGCGATCAGAGCTGCACGAGCTGGATAAATGGTGAATCACGACTGTTTTGTTTCAAATAGAGATCACATCTCCCAACAGACAACTAAATAAAGTAATGCTATAAATTACTATAAATTACTACAGGTTCTGACAAAATATAAAT
This sequence comes from Meda fulgida, assembly GCA_030578275.1. Classification (NCBI taxonomy): domain Eukaryota; kingdom Metazoa; phylum Chordata; class Actinopteri; order Cypriniformes; family Leuciscidae; genus Meda; species Meda fulgida. The sequence goes on from CM060637.1 coordinate 359,222, forward strand.
TGTTGCAGTCCTTACATTTTTTAAATTAATTAGAATGAATATTTAAAAAAAACATGTTGAATGAATGATTCAATGACTCAATAATAAGGACTTCACTTGTTTCATTACTTAATAAATCAGCGTTTTTGAAAAATCTCTTGAATGAATTATATCAATAAAATAAAAAATGTAACAGTCACTTGTCGCCACCTACTGGTGTAACAATATAATCAATCGTTATTTGAAGCGCCAAGTTAATTTTAAAAGGTGATTTACTCCATTTTGATCACTACTGTAGACATCAGAGTTTTATATCCGAACTAATAGCTACTTAGCTAGTGTCCGAGCACAGCACTGACCCGCTCCTGGTCCCTGAGCAGCGCCGTCTCCCGGCCCAGCCGCTCCAGCTCCAGCGCTGCAGTGCTCAGCTCCGCCTGTAGGGCGCTCGCCTTCTCCGCCAGAACCGCCTTCTCCGCCTCCTTCACGGACAGCGCCTGCGTGCCACATCAGACGGGTTACGGCTGGGCTCGGCTACCGAACTCGGGACGTTTAATGCCACCGACCAAATTAATTCGGTTCTACCGAGTACAGATTCACATTCAACCAATCAGTGCCAAATATCGGTACCTGAAAAGTGAGAACGCATCTGAGACTATTTACATACGAATCCTGCATGTTCTGCGTGAATGAGTGGCGCAGACGCACACACGCAAGAGCACACACACACACACACACACACGCACACACACACGCGCGTGATTATATGAGAACGTTTAATTTCATATAAAAGATCAATTAAA